>CM068589.1:42848421-42908692 GCA_035048485.1 Pteria penguin
ATAAGGCAATGTTAAAGAAAAAATAGGAGTTACTAGCTCAGCTATGTGGCAGAAGTCACCATGGAGATAAACAATGCATGGATAGAATAGAATAGTTAAGAATCAAAGAAAATCTTTTCATTTTAAGAGACGGATTTTAAAAAAATTCACGATTTTTATTTCCATTTCATAAGAACAATAATGAAAAGAATATAGAGATGATAAATGGAAGTGTGAATAAAGTTAACGAAAACAATAACTTATAAAAATGACAAAAAGTAATTAGAGAAAGAAAAAAACATAATGTGTTAGAATTTCTAATTTTATGAAGAGAACACTCAACCAAATAACCGAGAAAAACAAGCAAAAATAAATAGAAAACCAATTTAATCGTAAAATACTAGTCAACCGAGGTGCTAAACTAAGATTTTGAATGGAAAGCGTAATAAAATCTTACCGTTACTTTGCATATACTATGCAAATATAGCAATAGTACACATGGATATAAACAACATGTTCCTTGTGTTGCTCATTCGTAAACTTTGCTGCTTTCTTTACAGTAACAAAAGAAAGGAAGGGTTTTACTACATACATTAATAATAACTTCCTTACAATAATCAATATGCACTCGTTTAAACTTTTTAATATTTAATTTGGAATATGAAATATTGCTTTAACCAAAACATTGACGGAAAATTTTGTGTCTAGGTTTATCCGATATGGATATGGATTAAAAAAAAATAAAAAAGTCGATGATTTAGATGGATGAGTGAAGAATTGTCGTCATTTTAATTCCCTTCCAAAGAGGGGTTTTTTGTGATTTGGTGATTTTTATACAGAAAAGTGTCATATTTCCTAGTCAATAGGTAATGATTTCTTATGGACTATTTTGATTATAATTATGGCAAGGAATGTTATTAGGAATGTTATTTTGAAAAAAAAAATGTTAAGATTTCAATTTTTGAATGTTCTATGAATTTTTAAGACTTCCAGACCAGGGTGGATAGGGACAATTCTTCTCATTTTGAACTTCTGCTGTTATACCGCATGGACGATTTTGCTGAAGCATAGTATACATGAAATCCTGCAGGTCCTCTATCAATGTTGTACATTTCATCCGATTCAGTCAACAGGTGGTGCTACCAGGGCTAAAATTAGGTATCACAATGGTACATATACCACTTGGTAATTAATATATGGAGAGAAGCGGTTCAAATCTAGCTTTCTTCTTGTTGTTGTTTTTTTTTTTTTTTTTTTTTTTTTGTGTGGGGGGGGGGGGGGGGGGGGGGGGGGTTGTCATTTCTTTACACATCTAAATAAGTTTTTAGATGTTTCTCAACAGTCAACATATAAAATTAGGTTATTTCAAAAGAAACAAATGTGTAAAAATTCTCACTTTCTATTTCATACATTTTCTCTTTTTCAGCACTGAAATACATTTAAAACTTGATTTGTTATTTTTCATGACTGCATCTGCATGTTTATTTGAATGTGAAATAATTAAAATAAGAAAAGTTTATATAATATTTTGCGAAAAGTGTTGTTTTTTATTCAGTATTCAATATAATTACGTTGTTTGGCCAGATAAATATCGCCCGTAATATCGTATAGTTTGTTACCTATCATGATGTAATTTGGAAATGGTAATTAACAGTACCTCCGTATGTATGAGGGGACAGAATATATTGAGTAACAGGTTGAAACATATCCAGTTGATACATTTCAATGTTAATTTTGTGTTATTGGTATTGGTCATTTTAACAGTGACTTATAAAGTTTAGGACAAAAACTGATTTACACTCAAAAGTGAAACAATTTGTTTTACACACGATCGTTTATTTATATCATAAACTAAACTACATCAAATATCTATGTTCGATTTTTTCCGCATTTCCTCTGATAATAGCAATATTATGGAATACATTTGACATGTGCGATTTGTAAAGATGTGATATAAAGTGCTATTCTGTGTCATTAATTAACATGCGTATGAAATGAGTAGCTGCATTACAGCTTGTAGCGAGAGGGAAATACGAACACCCAAAGCCATGCTCGTTCACTCAAGTTGGACACTGTTTAAAAAGAAAAAAGAGGGGGGGGTGTGTTGGTGGAATTAAATGAACGCAATTTCACAGAGTTTTATCGGTGAGCGGCCGCTAATTTATGAAAAATGCAATATTGATTTATTAACATTAATCACAAATGCTTTTAAACTCGAAAGTGAGTGGAGATTGTCCTTAATGTCGCAACATAACGCTGATATTTGATTAGAGTCTCTAC
This sequence comes from Pteria penguin, assembly GCA_035048485.1. Taxonomy (NCBI): domain Eukaryota; kingdom Metazoa; phylum Mollusca; class Bivalvia; order Pterioida; family Pteriidae; genus Pteria; species Pteria penguin. The sequence continues at coordinate 42,850,681 of CM068589.1, forward strand.
ACAGATCATTTAAAAAGATGTAAAATAAACATCAATCATTAGGTGTTATTAAAATATTGATAGGGATATATAGAAATAATTACTTCTTTTTTGTATTCATTTATCTATTTACAATTATAACTCTGCGTTTTCCGTAAACTTCGTCCAGCGATTTTTTTTTAAATCTTATTATTTTCATTAAATTTATTTTGATCTATTATTTTCGTACGGAAAAGTTTAGTGTTCTTATTGTAAATAAATAAATAAATTTATAATTAAATAAATAGATAAATAATAAAGAAATAATAAAGAAATAAATAAATGAAGTCCACCGAGGAAAGCCGCTGGCCGAAATGTACTGAAAAATAGTGCTTTTATTATAAATAAATAAATAAATACATAAATTTAATTGTGTCTTCTTCTATATAATGTACTTGTTTCCCCCTCCCTTAATGCACCTCTATGAAACAGCGATGTTAAGCAACATGCTACTGTTGTACATGTAGTTAAATTATTTGATTGTTCGTTCCTTTCATTCTTCTTTCTTTCTTTAAGTCGATTAGTAAAGCAAGTGACATCGCGCTGGAAAGTCCTGTGTCAATGAAATTGATTTTGCTAAATACGTAATTCATGTGATTTATTACACTGCATATGTAAAGATCATCTTACAAACGTAAGTCCAGAGACAAGTGTATATATGTCTCTGCGTAAGTCAGAATAGGAACAATATCTTAAAAATCGCTAAAATAAGTCATTGAGAAATGGTAAAAATGAGATTTCTTTTCTAATTCCCCGCTTATAAAATCATCACATTTAATACATATTAAAGATCATAGATAGATGACAACGAACCATTTAAGGGCTTATATCATAGAAATGATCGTATAGAAGTACGCGAGACCGCGACCGCACGGCTGGAGGGCATCGCAGTAGGTGTCAGAGTTTTTCAGTGGCGTCAGATTTTTCAGAGTTTTGCTGAGGTTTCAGGGTCGTCAGTGTTTTTCAGGGTGGACTTCAAAATTTTTCAGTGTTTATCAGGGCCTTCAGAAGTTGTTCAGGGTGTTGTAGTGAAAAAACGGGATTCTCGGGGGTGTTTGGACCCAGTAGCGTAGATACTTAGATGAGTGATATATGGAATTTTCAGCCGCTTGTTTAAACAAGTTCATGTTCCATGCTCATCAAAACAAAAAAAAAAAAAAAAAAAAAAAAAAAAAAAAAAAAAAAAAAAAAAAACAAAAAAAAAAAAAAAAAAAAACCAAACAAACAAACAAACAAAAAAAAAAAAAAAAAAAAACATGGTCTCATTACCTGAAAAGTTAAAAAATGTCCTTGTCCCCATGCCTTTTGCCATGTTTTGATAAATTTAGACCGGTCCCTAAATGGGACTACTTTTGTCTTTATGAGATGGAGATGTCACTTGACCCCATACGCTATATAACAGCACAAAACATGCCTGCTATAACGAGACTGTAATTTGTGCTCAATGGAATCCGAAAACATATGTGTCGTTGTTGGTAAATCTTAGCGTTCAATTGCATATATAGCAATTCCCCTTCAGATTATACGACATAGTTGTCTTTTATTAAGATTTTCCCAAGAAAAGGTACGAACTGAATAATGTTGTTATGACAAATAGTATTGGCATAGCTGAATAGGTTATCTGTTTGGCTCTAGACGGAATGGTGACGGGTTCGAGTCCCAAGAGTATGTTTGTTATTGATCTTTCAATTGAAAAGATAATCAAAGTTGCATACAGTTGGGTGCAGTTCTAACCTTACATTCAAGTGCACTTGACAACTGCACTTCAAGTTTAGTTTTTCGTTCTGAAAACTAGTGATAAAGTTTAGTCAAGTGCACTTGATATCAAGTTTACATTAAAGTAATTCCTTCTTCAAGTTTACTATCACGTGATACCAAGTTTACTGTTCACGTTTGTTTATTACAATTATCCAGTTTCGTGTAACACGATAGAAATAATTGTCTTATTATGTACAATTGTATATTTTATATAAAAATTGTTTTGATAGAAAAATATAGTAAATGTACATGTATATAGAAAGTAAACAAAACTTGAAGTGCACTTGGAGTAAACTTGGAATCAAGTTTAGTACCAAGTTTACTCTGTCGTCGCCAAGTAGACTTATAAAGCAGTCATAAAGTTAACTTGAAATGCGCTTTATGCACCTAACTGTATGTCTAAATGTCTGTCCAGGACATCAGGCAGATATTGCCAACACACAGTGTGGGTTTTTTTTTTTGTATATTTGTAACTGTCCATCTTGCTTATTGTTTTCGCTTTTGATGGATTATGTATTCAATTTTGGCCGAGATGTTTGTGATGGAGGATGTACGAAACCTAAAAGGAACATATTTACATAACAATTCAAATAAATATTAGAACAAATATATGTCAGGCTGGTGTGATCGATGGCATTGTAAGTCTAAGATTTTATACTGACATGAAATAAATACTTTAACTTTTGAACATCACTCTAAAACTACTTTGTATCTCCTTCCTACTTAACTCAGTCCTTAGATTGAGTTTATAGTTCACTTTTTAGGCCACTTTAATTTTAACACTACAAATATGTATATATTATGAGAATTCTAATCATTCAGCCATGACCATCAGTAAAGAGACGTAAGGAATAGAAATGCACATCTGGTGCACAAAAGATAACGGATATATGTTTTAATATCTGTTTGAGATGTTATGTAAATATGTTCACATGATTTTACCTGTCGTATATCCTCCATCACGAGCATGTTTTGTAGCAGATCATTTTAACTATAATTGGTCTCTTTTGTGTGCATGTCCTAGGTGACTTGTGTCGTATAACTTTCCCGGATGTCTTCTGTTTTCTCTGATAAAACACGTTTTATTACTGGGTTAATTGGCCCGCAGTTTGCATTCATTGAGAATATTACATCGCTCATTTATCTGTATAACAAACCCGAGATGAAATTGACGATAAAGAATGATGCATTACTTTCTAGCTGACACTTTGCAATTGTGTTACAAATTAAAAATTCAAGAGGTACAGATCTCTTGCTTATATTTGAACAACAATTTAGATTACATTGTAATTATACAAGAATAAATGGAAATACTATATTACATATGTATATGATTCCATAAAGCAGTTGACTAACGATACTGAATGTGTTAACATGGTAAAGAGAAATCTCCCCAACATTTGATAGGAAAACGCAAAGAAATTAGTTGGTAGATTTAAGTACAAGGCGGAAAACTGGGTTTGCAATGCAAGGACAGGAAGACGAATTTAGGTACTCTGTCCGTGTGCCGGGAAGTATGTTAACCTAAGAGTGTCGACGTGAGCAACAAAATCTGATATATACGAGTTATTTCTGTCGTACATTGACAGCATACCGGAGTCTCAACATCCGTGAGATGATAGTAAAAATAAAACAAGGATGGTCTCAGCATATCAATGTGTTAGTGATCAATGTAACAGATCGCGAAATCATCCTATCGAAGCGATACAAGGTTGGGACACTCCATACAATTGAATCTCTTATTGTGGTGGCTAATGTTGAACAAACTCAAGTACAGAGAGGAGGATGCAAACAAATCGTGGGTCCCACCACCGGTAGATCTACTAGACTCCTCACTGTCAATTAGAAGAGCCAAGTTCAGTCATTATACTTAGAGAGAATTGCGCAGCATTTGCACAAAACGATGATGATATTGGGTCAGACGTTGGACATGTACTGAGCATTGAAATTACCGACAACACGCCGATTCAGGCACCATACACTTCGGTATCAGGTCCCGTATACCAAAAAGTGAAATGCTACTCAGAGGACTTGATAGGTAAGGGATTTATTTCGAGATCAAAACCCCCATACTCCAGTCTTATGGTTTGCGTGAGAAGGAAAGATCCATCACTTCGTCTGTGCATAGATTATAGAAAGTTGAATGCGGAAACTATTCGGTATGGTGAACCAATTCCTGGATTCGAAGATGTCCCTGACAGACTGACGGCCAGTCAATGGTTTACATTGTTAGATTCGGGAAAGTAGTACCATCAAGTTCGAGTAAAAGAGGACTGCAAAGCTTTAGCAGCATTCACCACATCCTGGGGTTTTTATGAACTGAATAGTATACGTTTCGCCTGACAGACGACCCAGGTATATGAACGACGCATTCGAGGATATCGTGACAAGCTCTGCATATTGACGAACTTAATAGTCGAACTTATGCAACATTTGGGTATCCTATATAACCGTTTAATTTTAATCAATTATGTCAATTTTGAGTATTATTCTTCAATTTTTTTTCTCAAACTCAACTTCTAGTCATTTATTAATACAATTGATTAGGTGTTGAAATGGTCTGAATCATATACTCTGGTTTTACTTCTGTGTACATGACATTTATAATTTTAAATTCTTACAAGAACATTGGTATTATTGCAATTTATTTGTCATAATTTGAGAAAGTTGTTTCTCATTATTTAAACTTTTTTTTACCATTTATCGTAGTTGATATTGAAATTATCGCATGATCCATTATTCTTTAGTTCTTTACCACAATAATACACCCCTGTAATTTTTTTCTTTATAGTGTGTAATTTAATTCAGACAAAAAATTGAATTTGTCTTATATCAATTGTTTCTACAAAAATACAATGGTATACTTCTTTGAGAATCGATGTGGATGAATAATAAGTTTAATGCTCAGGGTATACATATAGTTTGACCACCTCTACACATTTTTAAGAGTATATGGTGTTTTTTGACCAATGTTCATTACAATCAAAGAATCATTTTTCACAAAACATTGCCTGAATGTGTAGTTGATATTTGTTGTTGGGTAGAGTGTAATAAGGGATGATTTTAAAGGGTGGTTATTAATTTTTTTTTTTTAATTTTTGGTATTTATGATCGCCGAAGTTCGTATCTGTTATTGTGGAAAACGTCGTGGATGCTTAATCCTCCTGGGTAACTGGTCTCACCTCAATTTTATTCGGGTTTGCATTTGTCTGAATATGACACTATTGACGACATTGTCCTTTTATTCCTTGGACTATGAGATATGGGTCCGGCGCCGTAAACTGTAAATATACTTCAGTCAAAAATTCATATTTTTCTGTTCTTCAATGAATTAATAACTGGGATTTGGATTTTATTTAGTTTTATTCTACTGATAAATAGAAGTAAGCCATTCTGCATTAAAATTTATTTGAACGTTTGCTAATGGAATAAATTAAATTGAAATTTTTTACTCAAGTATATTCTCAGTTTATGGCGCCGGACCATGGTTTCTGCAGAGACAGAAGACATCTGACCAAACTGTATGACACAACTCACCAGGGACATGAGCATAGAACATGATAATAGTAAAATTAACAGGGAAAGGGCTATACAAAACTATTCCATTCTACGGCAGTTACGATACTGATTTCGGACGGTCATTTAAAGTAACAAAGGTCACTCTATTGGTGTCGTTATACTGTGAGTTAAAATATCGTATAATAAGGGCAAGCATTTGCCATTGTCATAACTGTACTATTGCCTTCCCTCCTGAATTTGTCGCAAGGACGAACAGAGGTGGCGGAAAGGAAAGAGTGTATCTAAGACAATATTGACATAGTGAGTTAAAATGATTTTAAGTGTATTGTAATAACCCTTCTATCGTCAGTGGACTAAGCATATAAAATACACGATAAATCTCTTCAGAAAATGAGAATGTACGTTGATATGAACGGATCGTTTAGTTCGAGGAAAATTGAAACCTTCATAATTCAGTAACAGTATTTTGAATGGTATTTTTACACCACTGTCGTACATTGTTGTATTTATCATATCACAACACTTACTTTCGTATTTTCATTAACGTTACACTTATTCTCTTTGCAGTGTGGAGTTCGTAAAGAAGGGTTTGACTTAAATGTTATCAAACTCCCTTTCCTGATGTGATGCAATGACACTTTCTGCACAGTGTTTGTTCACATTCATGTATATATACAGTGCTGAGTGATGTTTGTTTCGTCTGTATGCAAGGGCATTCAAGGCGGGTGTGGCTAGCCAAACAGGAGACGCTCTTCCCTTCCGGGTCCCTGGTCTCGCTTTTGAATTTAATGGGTCCGTGAATCTCCAATATGGTGCATTGTTGTTAGTACCATAGTCATATGACAACATTTTTACTTCGTATTTTACATTTATCTATAAGAGATGTAAGTAATGACAGGAACAAGAAGTGTTTATTGGCAGTATTTTTGATACATTATTCACTCTCGTCTAGATGTCATCTTTTATGATAATATTGTTTGCATGACCTCAAAATCTGAGGTTCTGCGTCGACACAATAGTTGTCTCTAAACAACGCCTTCCCTTGCTTCGGATACATTTGTTGCATAGATCGAAAGTTTTGTGAAATGCATTAGGTTGATGCCATTGCCATATATGCTTTAATTAAAAACGATATCAACAATCCTGACGATTTCTGATCTTCTGATTCAGTGCTTGATCCATCAGTAAGACTGCCGTGCCATCAAAATCAAAACTATACAATGTAACTGTTACCTATACGTTCTTGTAAATCTTTATTTCAGTTATCTGTCTTTGTCTATAAAAAAGTCGTCATTGACTTTATGTCAACCATTTCACCAGACTTCGTTTTATTACACTGCATTCCTACACAGAAATATATTTTATTGAAATATGTGGCTTTGCATATTCTTTCGTAGTTACATCAGGTATATGAAACCCGAAGTGACTAATTTCTGGACCATAATGATAAATTCAAAATCTTCGATCCATTCAGGATAAACCGAATGATGATTGCCTAAACTTGAATCAGTTACTCAAATGATCCCCTTTTAGAAGATTGACAATAACGAAAGTCGTGTCAATCACCACACATCCTCATCCCATTCCAAAAAATCAAACAAACTAACAACAACCCCCCCCCCCAAAAAAAAAAAAAAAAACCAACACACACACAAAAACAACCCCCCCCCCCCCAAAAAAAAAACCACACACACAAAAAGAACCCCCCCCCCCCCCCCCCAAAAAAAAAAAAAAAAAAAAAAAAAGACAAACGATGATGTAATTTTCGAGGTTTTACTATCGAGGCTCTTTTTCACGGCAATCACTACTCGCTTTGCTTAGTATGTGTCATTTACAAAGAGGAAAACTTTCTTGCAATACACCAGACAGAATTCGGCATCATATTTGATTCGTAAAACAAGCTTGGTAGGATGTAAATCAACAAACATAAAACTTCTCAGTCCAACAATTCTTAAATAAGCAGATGCTAGAGCTGGGTCTAGGGGATTTCATATATAGAGTAGGGAATTTCATTTATAGAGTAGGGGATTTGAAAGGCTAACATTATCTTGTATTTTCACCGACATCGATCCAAAGATAATGCACATTTTTTTATCTATAACATCATAATATCTTTAAAGTCCACCTCTACCCACATACATATACTCACGTTCCGGGATGTGAAATGAAGGAAGGAAGGTAATGAGCCACTGTCAGTTATTCTTCATTAAGAATGTAATGAAGGTGCATGCCGATATGGAATATACTATACTGGACTAGGTTTAGGTTCTATTATTGGATAAGATTTATATTTCATAAATGAGGCAGCATTATGTTTTATAATTGAATAGATCTCTACTTCTTTAAGTAAGTTAGTTTCACCCTTGTTCTGGTGTTATTTAGATTTGACACCAAAGTTTTACATTGTCATTTCACTATAGAAATGTTGACATATTTTGTAATGACTGTGTATTGTGAAGAGGTTTGTTCTCCAAATATCATATCTAAATATCCTGATATCATCTCCAAGTCTCATGATATCACTTCCCAGTCGTCTGATATAACTTTTTTCATATCATTTACCTGTTTCGTGATGTCAATTTTCAGAGTTCTATGATTATCAAACTTCACATTCTGTTGTGAGCGATACTGTCCAACATCGCACCGGTTGCTTTCTCATTTTAACTGGTGTTTTGATTGAGTTAGATGTCTTATAGGATAGTTAGTTACATAGTCATATCTTTGCTTTATACACACTATACATACATACACACATACATACACACACATACATACATACACACATTTATACATACACACATACAAACATACATACATACATACATACATACATACATACATACATATTATCTTATATCACTAGAGAGTAAATTTTAAATCCCTTTGAACATTCATGTGAAAAGAGACTAGATATGAATTGTGCAAGTATAGCTGTTCACTTATATATTATTCTATAACTAGAAAGAATATATAGGTATACGGAGATCTCTTGTGACATGGTGTTGTTTCATAGAGAAGTGGGCGTCTCCTACCGGCTGACACATCGTTGTAAAACTGCAGTACTAAGATCTAGATGATTTTTGAAAATCATGATCTGTGTACGCGACTTAAGATATACAATTATTAAAATGTATATTAAATAATATAATATAATGATAATTTATTATTGAGAAGAAAGCATAAAGAATTCTTGTTGATATAGAATTGATATCTACATGAATGACTCGATGGGGTTGAAGTGATGTTTGTTATAAAGGAAAGGCTAAAATTAATTTACAAAAAGGTGACGACTGTCCGTTTTACGTTTACATTATTATTTCTTCTCCTTTGTATCTGCTTTACTCTTTTTTCTACCTTTCTTCCTCGACTTTGTTTGGCAGAACGAAATCATATCAAATGCAACAAGTACAAAGAGAAAAAACAGTAATATTACAATGCCAAGCGCTCCAATACTTTTAGAGGACGGACGATCATCATGGGCACACCTCTTTTTATTTAATTTGGATGTTAATGTGGAAGTATTGAGTTGTAAAACAGCAATATGCTCCTTCACTCTTTTTGGTACGAGCTTGCGTTGAAGATCCTGGTAACTTTTATTTTTCCACAAGTCAATTTTTTGTTTCAAACGACATGGACATTTACATATTTTAACCGTTTTGGTATTCGGTCTAGGTTCAGTGGTTGTGGATATGCCTTTGCCATAATGAACAGTACTCTTCGGGTATTTCTTTGATAAAACAATTGATAATGTGCTGTCAGTTTGCTGTCTAGTAATATAATCATTATACGTATGAACCGTCAAAGTTGACACACCTATAGTGCTGTGCGTTTCTCCTATTTTAGGCGTGGTAATAGTAGTAATAGGGTTTGGTGATACCGAATTTAATGCAGCATTGGATGCATCACCTACTTGAGGTGTGCTTGTTGCTCTGGTAAAATCATTCGATGATGAAACATCCCTACCGTTGTATAAATCATTCCTTTCAGATGTTTGAATAATAGTGCTATAAACTGTAATCGCTGATATTAATGTTGAATTGAGAGTATCATCCATATCAGTAGTGGTTCTGATTCTTGCACGGGACACCGCTGATGACACGTCTCTAGTGCTGCGCGCCCCTGCTGTATTCATAGAAGTAGTAAGATTTGAATATGCTGATGTTAAAACAGTATCGAGCATCTGATCTATATCAGTTGTGCTTCTTATATTTTCATTGGACACAGAGCTGTCTTTAGAATTGGGCATTTTAGTCGTTTTAATATGCGTAGGGCCTGGGAACGTTGTGTTCTCTTCAGAGATAAGATTTAAAGCCGTTGTGTGTTCGGCGGGAACTTGATACACCGTGCTCTTAACAATGGTAGTGTTTGACGTTGTCTTAGCAGTGACAAGACCTGGAGACTTCGTGCTATGAACTGTGACAGTTTTTGGACGAGGAGTGCTTTTAATCGTGCCAGGAGCAGGAAAGGTAGTGATATCAACATTGGCAGAACTTAGAGACGTCAGGTTCTTGACAGTTACAGGGTCTGGCCATGAAGATGTACTCATAGATGTGATAGGCCCTGCTGATGTTAATGCCGAACTGAGCGTATCATCTACGTTTGTCCTGATGGTGCGATTTCTTTGATCTTTAGATGTGGAGGTGGATGCTACACTGTTAAGGTCACTGTATTTTTTAGTACTCGTAAAAAGGTAATACATGAGGTTTGAAGTTGTATCAGTTAAGGAGGTGCTCTTTTTAGTCGATTTCATCAGGGTCGTCTTAATTTCAATCCCGCTGCCTTCAGTTTGCTTACGACTATTAACTGTCGATGTAATGGGTGCTATAGTAGTCTCAATGCCTTCTGATTCTATTGTTTGTAATTCTGCGTATGGAAAGTCAGTTGTTCTTGTTTCTGTACATCTAACTGGAACCTGTGACGCGAGTTTGCATTTCTTAAGAGGTCCGGAGATATTTGGATCTGAAACAGTATGTTATGGAAATGTAGAGAATATAAATTCAACAATATGATTGGTTAATTTAATGATTTTGATGATAATAAAATCAAGTATTTTCGTACATAATACATGTTCGTCAAATTCAGATTGATCTTATAGCTGGTTACATTGAGACCTTCTAGTGAAGTCTTTACGATGTCGAAGCTGTTCATAATTGTTAAGTCACACTTTTCGGAATTTTTAATCGGGTTCAGGTTTTTACATTTATGTGTTTACGGAAGCTTTCTTATCTGTTGGTATTTTCAACACGGCAACTGAATTTGTGTATAAGAAAGGCAACGATGTAAGTATTACAATTATGATTATTGTAAAGATTTAGATTAATGTTTGATTAAGCATACTTTATGGTGTAAATTATTTGTTTTGTAATTTAATTGGTGCAGTCTGCAAAGGATTTGTGTGCTATTTTTAGAATTCTGGGAATTGTAACTTTCGTTTTTAATGTTGGTTTATAGATGTATAAAAGGTAAAACAAAAAGGTAATCAGTAAGAATAGGATAATGTTATTATTGATTTTACTTTTAATCACGCGTATTGATTTAATATGTTTATATGTGTAATAAACACAAGATTTATACACTTTGTTATAAAAGAATGATTGCATTGTATGTTGGTGTTAAGGACATTTTAATCATGGTAACAAAATGATAGTTTGTCACTTATAATTTATTTACAAGTCAAAATTTGGATTGGTTTTGAATGGTTATAATGTATATTGCAGCTTTCACAGAACCATTACAGAAGATGGAAATAAAAGTGAGAAACCAAACATGGTACTTGTAAACTGACAAAACAGTGAAAGATGGATTCTTCAGAAATTGGCAGAATACACGAGATGACGGAAAAAGGAAACACATATTATAAAGACATAGTTGAAAGGCACACGGTAAAATTTGGAAGAATTCACAAAGTCATTGATGAACATTTATTAGTTTTAAATGAAACGGACACACCTGTAAACGAAGAAATAAAAACTCTCACTTAATCATCTTAAGAGGGATTACATGGAATATGAGGCACGGCACACAGAGTTTTGTGAATATCTGAAAAGGAAATCAACAAATGAAAGTAAAAGAGAACTTGAATCACAAAATTATATTATGGGCAATGTTAAAATGAAAGTAGAGGATTTTGTTGTCTGTGAAGAAATAAAACACAAAGGCTCAAAAGAACATTCAGAGACAAAATCTAAGAAGTCATGGAAATTATCACAAAGCTCAAACAATAGTAGTCTCCATGGAGTTGTTTATAAAACAGAAGATAAAAGCCGAAATGGCAAGGAAAAAACTCGAATTCATTGATAAAGAGACAGGAATTTTGCGTTAAAAGCAAGGTTGGAGGCCGATGCTTTAATCAAAGAGCTACTATGGATGCCCAGTTAAAAAACATGAAATCCGAAGAAGATATTCAAGTAGCTAAGATCAGTATGGAAATAATAGAAGAAGGAATTGAAAATAGTGGGTCAGAAATAAAAAGCGATGTATCGAGATATCATCTATCTGGTTACGTAGAAAATCAAAATGAGCGACTTTGTACTCCAAATCCTAATGAACCGCCTGTGATGACGCCGTACAGTGGACTTGCAATGCCAATATTTCAGACCAAAGGTTCCGTAAATTCCGAGTTTTATATCTCATGAAAGTCAACTTTCAAGGACGTTGTTGCTGAAATTGAAGCTTCGTCTGCAGTCGAATTGAATTTATTACTACATAATCTCAGTAATGAACCACATGATCAAGTGAAAAGTATTAAAAACTCTAACTCTGGTACGCAAGAGTGTATGGGATAGATTGGACTCTTAGTACGGTAGCCCAGATAATATTGCGAAAGCGTTGAAAAACAAACTGAACAATATTGTTGTGAAATTTAACGCAACGGACAAACTTAGTTTCTGATACTTTTAATGAAATACGGAAGGTGTTAATCCGATTGTGCAGAAGTTTCCTATTAATCTCAGGAATAAGTGGCGCGACAGAGTAATCGGATATTAACGGACAAATACTGTGGTGTTTCCACCTTTCAGCTTCTTTTGCTCGTACGTTCAAGACATATCATCTGTTATTAATGACCCAGGATATGATTTCGAAACCGAACCGTCACGTTTCCGACAAGCGGCTGAACGTAATGACAGAAAACAACAACAATCAGTTCCGGTTACAAACGCAAAAACATCTGTTACACAAAATGAAACAAAATGTGCATTTGACAATGGTGCTCATTTGACAAGTAAATAAGTAAATGCAAAAATTTTGGAGCATTATCTATTGATGACAAAAAAAAAAAACTATTCTAAGAAAAACAGGTCTATGTTATAAATGTGCTGATGGCCGATATTTCGTCAAGGATTGTCGTGTTACCGTGAAGTGCGATACATGCGGAAAAAAGACACATTGTACTGGAATGCATGTAGACCTACCTGTGAGGGAAGCACCAAATCAATCCGCTGAAAGTCATGATGCACAAAATCATGGCTGAGAGAATTCGAGTTCCATCTTTCAATCTACATTACCTGAAAAAACTGTTGGTGTAGGATGTACAAGACTGTGGTGATTTCCAGGGAAAATCGTGTGCAAAACTTATCCATGTTACGGTACACCGTAAGAAAAGTGAACGATTACCTGTTAACGTGTATGCTCTTCTCGATGAACAAAGTAATAAGTTACTAGGGACTCAAAAAGTGTTTGATCCTAATAGTGCGTATGAAAACTATGCATCATTAGCTAGTGGCAGACAATCGCCCCGAATCATTGTTACTTCGCTTGACAAAAGGTCTTCACTAGAATTACCTACAGTCGTTGAATATAATGAAATTCCGGGAAAATGTCATGGAATACCGCCCGTGAAATTGCTATGAATTATACTCACCTTAATGACATTGCAGACTTTATTCCATCTATTGATGAAACAGCTAACGTATCTCTTCTTATCGGTCGGGACATGTTAAGGGCACATCACATTCACGACCAAAGAATTGGAGAACCTGACTTACCATATGCACAGCGTTTACCCCTCGGTTGGGTGATTATCAGTGACACTTGCCTTGACGGAAGACATACCTCTTCATCGGCGGATGTTTTGAAATCTGTTTTGTGTTCTTCTCTCGAGCAAAAAAGTGATAGTATTATGATACCATGTTACAGGAAAATTCGCATCTCAGAAAACTTTGAACGATATCCGATATTTCAGCGAACTGACGATGATAAAAAGCCAGCTATGTCAATTGAAAACAAAATCTTCTTAAATCAGATGGCAAGTGATATGACTAAAGACAGCTCAAGGCATTGGGTTGCTCCTTTGCCGTTTAAGTTATCACGATCAGTTCAGTGGGATACGTATTAATAGTATGTTTTTAAACCGAGGGTTATCGAGTAGTGAAATATCATCAAGATATTTGGAGGTTTTATTGAACTTATCAATACGGTCGAAACGTTTAGAAAAATTTCCATAAAGTTCCGTAGGGAACACATAATTTTAAACTGTTAATACATTTTAGAAAACAATGTCTTCAGATTCAACAACAAACAATATATTCAAACTGACGGCGTGGCAATCGGATCAAAATTGGGAAGAAATTACGCATACGCATACATGTGAAAATGGGATGAAGAACTAACAAAATTCGTAAAGCAACCAAATTAATTTTATGTAAGACGGTTTTGGCATTTGGAAGCACGGAGGATAATCGCTAAATAAATTTCACCAATTTACAAAATACGATCCTTCCAAACATTAAAGTTGAACTCCGATACAGCAAGGAAAGAATAGATTTCTTAGACACGATGGTTATCATAGACGCCAATAAGTTGCGAACAGATCCGTAGTCCAAACCAACAGACAAGCACATGTATCTGCATAGAAATTCCAACCACCCTTCGATCGTTAATAAACACTACCCTACGGCTTGGGAATCAGGATAAGAAGAATCTGTAGCAGATATTCAGACTACCAAAACGTAGGAGAGGACGTGAAATCAAGCTGAGAAAACGTGGATACAGTGGGGGATTCATTGAACGAGACTTTAGGAAAGTCGATAATTTTGATACAACAAACCTTCTGAATTACAAATTAAGCCAAACAAAACAAAAGAAAAAGACACAGTCCCGCTTGTGATTACATAGTCAAACACTTATCAAACATACAAAAAATAACCCGAAATGATATGAACTTACGACACAAGTCGCTAACGATGGGAAAATATTTTCGGATCCGCCGATTGTGGCATTCAAGTGAGACAGGAACCTAACGCACATTTTAAATCATGGAAAGCGCAACAAAGTATTTGAAAGAAAAAAGAGGAGTTACCGACTCAGTTATGTGGCAGAAGTCACCGTGGAGCTATACAAAAAAAAAAAAAAAAAAAAAAAAAACCAAACAAACAAACGATAATTCAACAACTAGATGCGAAAAGAATGGCATCGTTTCCGAAAGTTTAGATCAAGGGGCAAGCTGCAAATTAATAAACGTTGTGTATGGAATAAGATGCGGGTCATATGAAAAAATAATATATATGGGGGAGACGGAAATGAAATTAGCAGAACGGGCAAAAGAACACTTAGCGGATATAAAACACCAAAGGAACAAAACAGTAGCTTTTTTAACTCTACAGTCCATTCAGAGAAGGATATTAAGTTTCTAATTTTGGGAAAATGCTATTCAAATTCAGCGTATTATATAAAAGGAAAGGAGATCTTTTGGATGTAACAATTAAATACGTTTGCACCATTAGGACTGAATATAAATCGAAATTAGGGATACTTTGGCCAGATTATGAAGAAGGACAAATGACGATGCCATACAAATGCGAATTTACAGAAGTGACAAAGTAAATGATGTGACGCCTATTCCATTTTCGTTTTACCTTCATTAAGGCCGAAACGTCGGGGAAAGAGTTCGTTATTAACAGTTTTGAAACATTTAGAGTTTTGAATAGAATGCATTAAGTCCTTTTCATAGGAATAAAATAAATATAAATCTCATGGTAAAGTAGTGCAATTAGTGTCCATAGGAATCCCAGTAATTTGTTGATAAGTCTCGCCATTTACTCGAACATAAATATTACCCATAAAATGTCATCTCATTACATAACTCAGCTCACTTTCAATATTTATAATTATCATATTGTTTGTTTTCACGTTTGTGTAATATAGGAAGCCAATACGTGGTTGGAAGATCATATTTCTCAATGATCAAATTGAAGTCGCACATAGTTATATAATGTTCAGATAAGATCTTGTCTTCCAATAATGTTTCAACAGAAGGTTTCTAATAGGATTTAATGCTAATTGGGGTGGCTCAAGATTCTCGCAATCCTTTGACTTGGCTCTATGATCAAGAAAAATATTAGAAATATTTAAGCAGGTCTAAAACTTTATTTAAAAAAGATAATCTTGATATATTGCGATTTAGGAGGAAGCGATGGTATATGAGGGTAAACTTTGTTATCTGAAAATGCATTATTTGATTCTAAATCGATTCGTATAATGTAAACTTTATAAATCTAGGACTGGTTTCAATCTGTTTACTGGTATAGACGATAGTGCATGTAGAAGTTCGTGACGACCGGTATTTCTTGCTAACCGTAGTAGATCGTCGAATGACCTATTAAATCTACCATGCCTTCTGTGGTTGCCCATCAGGGCGAAAACCGTGCATTCTGTATTTCCACATTAAGACAGGTATATACTTCCTGATAAGCATCAATACATGAAAGCTGTTGCTCTATCAGATGAAAAAAAAAACCCGTATGCTTCAGAGAAGTATTCGTTTAGAAAATTATCATTTGTTCATCAATTACCCAAACAATCTCGATCAACTTCTTTTGTAAAACGTGTTTACTATATTTCAAATAAGCTTTTAAGGACAAATAGTATAATTTGCAATGTACTTGAGGCATACCCTAAAATATGTAACTTTACTTTTCATGTTTACATATGGATATTATAATAACCTATATATCTATGTATAATAGAGGGATTGAATTATTCGGAATATGAAAAACTCAACGTTTTCAATTTTTCAGCTGACCGGTTTCATGGTAATATTAAATTGTCAATACGTTGCAGCATTACAATGCAGTCATTAAGAACAAACGCTGCTATAAACGTAGTTTATAGCCAGAAGCGTTAAAATCAAATACCTGTGCAAGGACTATCTGTGATGGATAAATCGTTAATACTAATGGAACACCAATATTTGTTACCGCTTCCCGCTTCCAAAATAACGGAATAATTACTGTTCATTCGAATATCAACTGCAACTTCGCCTTCATTAAAGTTACCAACGTCGTCTCGTCTCCATACTGGTGTATTTAATGTGTTGGTCTGAGACTTCAGATGAATTGTTAATGTACATGCTGAAAAATAAAAACGATAAAAAGGAATGGTAATATATCAATATAACTCTTTTACTGGCAGTAGGAAACAAATACACATACATGTAAGATGGGAGATGAAATATCGCTATTTATATCGGCAAATTCTCCTACAAGGAAGAAGAGGCTCACGTGGGCCTATGTCGTTCCCCTGAGGAAAATATGCTTATTTCCAAACAAATCAGCTCCTTTTGGTAGAATACTGAGAACGTTCACTACTTTCTACATGACGAAATTCTGTGAAGTACACAAAGAAAAAAGTAAAAAATATGTCAGCCAATCACGGCTCGTGGCAGCCATCATGAATATCAGATTAGGTCAAAAGATACAGTTTTAGTATAAGACCTTGATATTTTTGTTTTGGTTATAATCTATGCAGTAGTTGCTGACAAGAAGGCAAAAATGTGTCAGTCAATAAAAGTCCCTGGTAGATATCTTGGATGACTGATACGGTCAAAAGATACATTTTTGTTAGAGGAGCTTGAGTATTTGTACCTTGTACAATTTGTAAAACTCGATATAGCTGATAATGAAAAGGTGAGTGTGTCTGGTTATCAGAACTCTTGGCTAGCATCTTCAATGATGTACCGGATAGAAAAACATAAACTTAGTAAAGTACCTTGATTATTTACTTCTTCTAACGTCTGGAGAAATTCTAAGAAGAGGTTGTGGAGAAAAGATGAAAAGTTGTTAATCAATCATGACGCATTGCGAGCATCTTGGATTACGGATCTAGTCCAAAACCACAAGCATTGTAGCGGACCTTCAGTACTTATTCCCTTTAAGATATAGTGAAATTCTATAAAGCGATTGGAGAAGAAAAGTCGACAATGCTTCATCTAATTAGAGTCCATGCGGCCATCTTAGATTATAAAACGGGTCGAAAAAGACAGAATTCATAAAGGAACTTGACTACATACGACTCTTAACATACGGTGAAAATGTGTCAACCAATCAGGTCCCATGGCAGATACAGTAGATTACAGATCTAGTCTTAACATACAGATTTGGTCTATGACCTTTAATACTTGCTTCCTGTGAGGTTTGGTGAAATCCCGTGAAAGGGTTGCAGAGAAGTCGAAAATGTATCAACGAATCAAAACACATGGTGGCCGTCTACGACTACGGATCTGGTTGAAAAACACAAAATACGGTAGGAACTTACTTACCTGTTGTTTGGTGAAAATCTGTAAAGCGGTGGCGGAAGAGAAGTCAAAATTATGTCAAGTAATAAGAGAACTTTGATTACGGATTACGTCGAAAAACTCAAACTTGGTAGACCTTTACTGTTTTTACGGTGATCTCGTATATAAACTAAGGAAAGTAAAAGGCTCCGATAACGTTATTTTATCATGTAATAAAATAGTCAAACGTCTCCTAAATAGACAATATGATATTGAGATCATCAAAAAGACTATAGGTCTTGCATTTGGCCCCTCTACAGCCTTGTGTAGACTTTTACTTGAACGTTGCACGCTGACTAACAGGGCGGTGGGGACTATATGACGGGCCTTGTCCAAACCTGTTTCAGAGGAGACATGGTCCTGAACCTCGTCCCCTCTGACTATTAGTCGGGACTCCTACAGATCTAGGGACTTAGCTCGCTTTCAGACTGGCAGAGCACGGTTTATCATGTTGATGTCGCATATATTTTTATACCATTATGTGTTTTACAATACCTTACGTGTTTATATTTTTATGACCTCTCAATATGCGATACCTGTTGACCCTTGTTCTTTACATGGAGGATTATTTATAAATTTTTAAATATACGTCTTTTGATTGTTCTGCTGTTACGGTGAGTGGGAAGGTGGGCCCGTAAACCGGTTAACCACACCATTTGTTTGGCTTTTGTCAAATTAAATGACCGTCCTAAGTCGGTATCGTAATTGCACTACAATCAAATATTTTTGTAATGTGTTAAATGTTCTATTATATTATTTATATTTATGTATTGTATAGCTCCATGGTGACATCTGCCACATAACTGAGCCGGTAACTCCTCTGTTTTCTTACTTATTGTATGTTTTTGGCGTTTTTTAAGAGGATGACTAAAATATCTTGGCCAATCAAGGTCCATTTCAAAAATACAAACCTGATAGAGGTTCTTTAGTTTTAACTGAAATTAAATGAAGAGGTTACAGCGGAGAAGTCGAATATGTGAAAATGCTTACGCAGGACGACATATGTCGGAAACACACGACGGATAGAGTTCTATGACAACAGCTCACTTGAACCCTCGGCTCATCTGAGCTAAAACAGAAAAGAAAAAAGGAAAGGTAAACAAAGATTTTTTAAGCAAAGTCATCACCAGTTCAGAGCACTAGAATAAGTATTTTCCACAAATTCATCACAATGCCGCATAGATAAATGTAATAAAAACAGAAGAACACATATCTTAAGTAAAGTCAATATTTGAGTATTATATGTTACGCTAACTTTTTGATACTAGTATATGCCATTTTGGAAGAGTCGCCTACCTGCAATCACCTGACTACCCATGAGTAGAATCTTCATTGAGTTTAAAGAAGGAAATCGGTGTGTAATATGTGCCTTTGTGCTGACTGACTAAAGCCATTTCAGACTATTTTAAAATAAAATAATTAATTATCCTTTACCTCATATAACTTACGCCTAGTCAGTAATGCAAAGTAACTTCAGCAAATAATGATGCATGGTATTTACAAGCGTCACCAATACTATTTTTAAAATGATTTTTCGTTTCAAGACTAGTTTTGAATCACTTAGTCAATGTAGGGATAAAAACCTATTTTATCAATCATATTCACCAGAAACTAACAGGCCAAGCAGAAAGTTCCGTCACGTACTACAACCAATCAGACGCCGACTAAGATTGCCTATGGTTCTTGATTGATGTAGACAGAAATCAACAGCTTTTTAGATATGTATAAAAGATGTAAATGTAGAAATATTACAAATTACATCACATAAGGTCCTCCGAAATGTTCAGATTTGTAATTGTGGTGACTAAGCTCTCGTTTGGAGTAAAAGGTTGTGAACAATATCAATATTACCTTATGATAGTCTGAAACAAAACATGTAGGTATCAATAATCCTTATTGTTTTAGTAAACATGTAGATCTTAATGAAAGTAGCTTGACATTCAATAGACAGACATTTTATTGTCAATTATTGGAATAAAATCTTCCATTTACTTATGTATTTCTTTGATTTTGTGACAGTGTCGAGCGCATGGTAATTCGTGAGAATTATGATGATTAACAAACATCTGACTTACAGTTTATTACTTTATACCAAAACATAACACATTTTTTGTTGTTTTCAGTAATAACTGGGCTAGTTAAACGAGCTTGCTGATTCCTTTTCTTAAATGTGGTATAGGCATGATTGTCTGAAAAAAAAAAAAAAAAAAAACATACTTATGTCCTCGGTGATTTGTGTTATACAGCTTTGTCAGATATCTTCTGTTTTCCATTTGCGAAGAATGATGTATACATATTATAAAATGTTCATTATCATTATTATTATTATTATCATCATTATTATTATTATTATTATTATTATTATTATTAGTATTATTAGTATTATTATTATTATTGTGTTACATCTTTTTGCGTCAATGTGTTACACATTTCTGCATCAATAATGAACATGGGTTGGGGTTGGCCTAGATACAGTATGATGTAATGAAAACAATGATAATGTGATATACCAACTTGAGAAATGCAGAGTAGAACAATAAACAAATAATGGATAAGGAAATAGAAACCAACCTCCATTAAAATGATTTTTAAATGACCAATCTCTGTCATCGTCATCATCTTGTTTCCAAGAGCACACTGTTTTCTCATCGTAGTTACAGTCATAATGGACAGGTGCAGCTGAAAAAAAGACATAAATAGATGAATGTCCAGAAACTCATATTCGTGAAAATTTGATAGTGATAAGTGGATCATTCCTCGGTTTGATGTTATATTCAAGACCGTATCAACCTATATACGTCTATAACCTGCTGTTGTACAACCATATGACACAGCTTTCTATTTTACTCTCTCTCTCTCTCTCTCTCTCTCTCTCGTCCACTGTCAGCAATATGTTTCTGACGTCATTATGTATAAAAAGGGACGGGAAAAAAAAAATACCTGAATCAGCTTTGTGAGCACTGTCATCACGGGCACATAGAGTAAGACGAACGAGCACATCAAATGACATTTAAAATTATTGTAATGAAATAGAAGTGCACTGATATGACGATCAATTAAAGTAACAAACGTCCATCAATCGATACATTTAACAGGTTTAGGGGTCATTTTTCCACTCACCTCCAAAACAGTACGTGTAAACTATACAATAATATATTATATAAAATTGTACCATACATAGATTTATCACATGTTTTGCTGTTTATGCCATGAAATAATTTATGACAGGTGACGTCACAGTTTACGTAGCGCATCCCCTTGCCTATTGAGTATGATGACATCATAGCGTGGAAGAGAATGGTGTCAAGCCGATGTTTGATGAAGTAAGTATAAACATATGATAAAAAAAAAATCTGAAATAAATTTTCATTTGATACGGTATTTATGAAATGAAAATTCATTTCAGATCCTAGATTTATGTCACTTCCAATCTAGCACAAATAAATATCATATTGTATAGTATTGGATACGTTGAGCCCTTTTCTCTCATCGGTTCCAAATAACTTTAATTACTTGGATAAATAAACATTTGTGGTGAAGTTATTGATATACTAGATTGCTAAATTCCATTCAAGATGCTTCATATGACATTGCTACTTTGTATACTTCAATGGTATACGAGTTGATAAAAGTTAAATTGGTTTCTGTCAAAGTAAGAAGGATAAAGAATCCGACGGTGTCCGTGCAAAAGTGTGAGTCTTTGTTTTGATCTTCACTTTCATTTCATTTGTTATTCTTGACGTTGTAAGCATTAGATCCAATTTAACTTAAAATTAAGTTGACTAATTGGCGTCCTCATCTTTTACTATGACTTTCATATAAAATCTGTATTTAGAATAATGCTTACAATAGACATGAAGTTTAAAATAACGGGAATAGAGCGCTTAAAAACAAAACAAACAAAACAAAAACACAATTTCCTTTTCCTTTTAAGAAATTGGGGATGGGCTTGGCTTGGCGGTACGGGTAATACGGGTTCGATTCACGAAACATTATTTGAAAATGCTTCAATCATGCTGATTCTAAATCGATTCGTACAATGTAAACGTCATAACTCTACGATTAGTTTCAATTTGGTGACTGGTATAGACGATAGTGCTTGTAGAAGTTCGTGACGACCGTTATTTCTGGCTATCTGCAGTAGATTGTCGAATGACCTTTTTAATCTACCATATTTTCTGTGGTTGCCTTTCCGGTGACAACCGTGCGACCTCGGCTTCCACATTGAGTCATGTATCTATTTCCTGACAAGCATCAATAAATGAAAGCTGTTGGCTTATCAAAAGAAAACAAACTATGCTACAGAGAAGTATTCGTGTAGAAAGTTATAATATATATATATATATATATATATATATATATATATATATATATTATATATATATATATATATATATATATGTATATATATATATATATATAATTCGGTATATGAAAAACTCAACTTTATTTTTTCAGCTGACCATTAGATCTTCAATACGTTTCGGTATTAAAATGCAGTCATTAAATACAAGATATACGTGTATTTTATAGCCAGAAGTGTAAAACTTGAATACCTGTACAAGGACTATCTGTGATGGATAGATCGTTAATACTAATGGAACACCAATATTTGTCACCGCTTCCCGCTTCCAAAACAATAGAGTAATTACTGCTCATTTGAATATCAACTGCAACTTCGCCGTCATCAAAGTAATCAACGTCGCCTCGTTTCCATACTGCTGTATTTAATGTGTTGGTCTGTGACTTAAGATAAATAGTTAATGTACATGCTGAAAAAAACGACAAAAGGAATGGTAACATATCAAAATAACTCTTTTATGGCAATATGAATCACATAGACATACATATAAGAGGTGACTACAAGTTTCTGAGAATAAAATATCCCTATTTATATTGGCAAATTACCCTACATGGAATTAGAGGCCCAAGTGGGCCTATATCGCTCCCCTGAGCAAAATATGCTTACTCCAAAACAAATCAGCTCATTTTTGGTAGAAGACTGAGAACCTTTACTACTTAAAATATGACGAAATTCTGTGAAGTACACAAAAAAAAAAAAAACAAAAAACAAAAAAACAAACAAACAAAAGTCAAAACAATATGTAAGCCTATCACAGCTCTTGGCAGCCATCATGAATATCAGGTAAGGTCAAAAGATAGATTTTTATAAGTGGCCTTGATAATTTTCTTCCATTAAGTTTTGGTTAAAATCTTTGCAGCAGTTGTTGAGGACAGAAATGTGTCAGTCAATAAGAGTCCTTAGTAGACATCGTGGATAATTGATCCGATTAAAAGATAAAATTTTGGTAGAGGAGCGTGAGTGCTTGTACCGTGTACAATTTGTAAAATTCGATAAAGCTGATAATGAAAGGAATGTGAGTGTGTCAGGTAATCAGAGCTCTTGGCGATCATCTTGAATGATGGTTCGGATAGAAAAACATAAACTTAGTGCAGTACCTTGGTTATTACTGGAGACATTTTATGAAGCGGTTGTGGAGAAAAGATGAAAAAAGTGTTAGTCAATTAGGCCGCATTGCGAGCATCTTAGATTACGGATCTAGTCCAAATCACAACCATTGTAGAGGTCCTTCAGTACTTATTCCCGCTTAGTTATGGTGAAATTCTGTAAAGCGTTTGCAGAAGAAAAGCCGACAATGCTTTATCTAATTAAGAGTCCTTGCGGCCGTCTTGGAGAATGAAACGGGTCGAAAAACACAGAATTGATAGAGGATATTGACTACTTACTACTACCGACATATGGCGAAATTTAGTGAGGCAGTTGTGGAACAAAAAGAAAATCGAAAATGTGTCAACCAATCAGGGCCCATGACATGCTACAGTAGATCTAGTCTAAACACACAAACTTGGTAGAGGATCTTTAATACTCGCTTCCTGTAAGGTTTGGTGAAATCCTGTGAGGCAGTTGCAGAGAAGTCGAAAAAGTTTCAACGAATCAGAACCCATGGTGGCCGTCTTCGACTGCGGATCTGGTTCAAAAACATAAAACGTGGTAGAAGACCTTGGGAACTTACTTCCTGTCCTGATGTTTGGTGATATTCTGTAAAGCGATTGCAGAAGAGAAGTCAAATTTATGTCAAGCAATTATAGTCCTTTGCTTAGATCACGTCGGAATACACAAACTTGGTAGCAGACTTTCAGTATTTACTTATTATGTTTTCTGTGGAATTCTGTGTAGCCGTTTTTAAAGGAAGACAAAAATATATTGGCTAATCAAGGCCCATGTCAAAAATACAAACCTGATAGAGGGCCTTGAGTATTTATTGAAATTAAGTGAAGCGGTTACAGAGGAGAAGTCGAATATGTGAAAATGTTTACGCAGGACGACAGATGTCGGAAAACACACGACGGATAGAGTTCTAGGACATCGGCTCACTAGAGCCCTCGGCTCATCTGAGCTAAAAGAAAAAAAAAAGGGGGGGGGGGGGAGGAAAGGTAAAAAAAGACTTTTGCAGCAAAGTCATCACCAATTCAGAGATACGCTTGGGCATTAAAATAAGCATTTCCAACAAATCCATTACAATGCGCACAGTTAAATATCATAAAATCAGAAGAATACATATCTCAAATTAAGTCAGTATCTGAGTATTATATGTTACGCTAACTTGTTGATACTAGTATATGACATTTTAGAAGATTCGCCTAACTGCAATCACGTGACTACCCATGAGTAGAGTCTTCATTGAGTTTAAAGAAGGAAATCGGTGTGTAATGTGTGCCTTTGTGCTGACTGACTAAAGCCATTACAGACTATTTTAAAATAAAATCATTAATTATCTTTGCTTTGCACACGTTAAAACTTCTTTTTTACCTCATATAACTTATCCCTAGTTTGTAATGCAGAGTACACTGTGTTAACTTCAGCAAATAATGATGCATGATATTTTACAAGCGTCACCAATACTATTTTTAAAATAATTTTTCGTTTCAAGACTAGTTTTGAATCCCTTATTCAATATAGGGATAAAACCTATTTTATCAATCATATTCACCAGAAACTCACAGGCCAAGCAGAAAGTTCCGTCACGTACTACACCCAATCAGACTCCGACTAAGATTGACTGTGGTTCTTGATTGATGTAGACAGAAATCAACAGCTTTTTAGATATGTATAAAAGATGTAAATGTAGAAATATTACATATTTGTAATTGTGGTGACTAAGCTACCGTTTGGAGTAAAAGGTTGTGAACAATATCAAGATTAGTTTATGATTTTTTAACCAAAAAAAATGTAGGTATTAATAATCCTTATTGTGTTAGTAAACACAGTGGCGGATTTAGAGGCCCCCCCCCCCTTTTTTGGCCTCATATTTTTTTTTTACTACAAATCCACATTTTGCACCAAAAATTGCTAAGAAGTTTGGCTAATACACATGCCCCCCCACCCCCCCCCCCCTCATTTTCGGAAATCCTGGATCCGCCACTGAAACATGTAGATGACATTTTATTATCAATTATTGGAATAAAATCTTCCATTTACTTATGTATTTATTGGATTGTTTGACAGTGTCGAGTGCATGGTAATTCGTGAGAAGTATGATGATTAACAAATACTTAAAAGAAACATCTGACTTACAGTTTGTTACTTTATACCAAAACATTAAACATTTTTTGTTGTTTTCAGTAATAACTGGGCTAGTTAGACGAGCTTGCTCATTTCTATTCCTAAATGCGATATAGGCATGATATTCTGAAAAAAATCATGTTCTTGGTGATTTGTGTTATACAGCTTTGTCAAATGTCTTCTGTTTTTTCTTATAGAGAATGATATACATATACATATTATAAAACGTTCATTATCTTTATTATTATTATTATTTTATTATGTTACACATTTCTACGTCATTGTGTTACACATTACGGCGTCATTAAAATCAATAATGAGCTGGGGTTGGCCTAGATATAGTATGATGTACTGTAAATAATGATAATATGATAAATCACCTTGAAAAATGTAGAGTAGAAAAATAAACAAATAATGAATCAGGAAAAAGAAACCGACCTCCATTAGTATGATATTTAAATGACCAATCTCTTTCATCGTCATCATCTTGTTTCCAATAGCACAGTGTTTTCTCATCGAAGTTACAGTCATAATGGACAGGTGCAGCTGAAAAAAAGTACATAAATAGATGAATGCCCATATACTCTGTGCCAATGGTAATATTCGAGAAGATTTCATAATAATCATTGAAATATTTCTTGGTTTGATAGTATATCCAAAATGGTATCAACCTATATACTTGTAAAACCTGTTGTTATACAACCATATCAAACAACATTCTATTTTACTCTCTCTCGTCCCCTGTCAGCAATATGTCTTTTGACGTGATTATGTATAAAAGGGGCGGGAGGAAAAGGGAATAGAGCGCTTAAGTAGCGGTCCATAGAAGAATCATACAAAATAAAAAATATGTGATACACCATATATCACTACATTTGATGATTTTATGAAATATTGTATACATATAATAGAAACAGAAGCACATAATTGTTTTCGGGATTTTATTGCTTCATTTGCGACGTAGAACAACTTGAAAGTTTGTCATTTGTGTTTGTATTTTTTTTTTTATACAAAGCCTTATTAAGGAAGTGAAGCATTGGGTTCAGTATGCTAAATGTTTATGGCATTATGCTATCAATATTTACAAAGGTATATTAAATGAATAATTTTATATGAAATACAAAGAAATTTCATTTGTAGCATAGCCTAGTTCTCGTATTATTTCCTTTTTGCTTTTTATGGTATATGGTATTTTGAATGAAACTAAGAAAGACAACTCTTCTCATTTACTGAATGATTGCTGTATGCACATTCCAACTTGGTTAATAGATATTCTGGATTGGAATTAAAACTTTATATATTTCACAATTCATAAAAACAGTAAAAAGAAATTAAGATAAGAAAATATATTTTAAAAAATAGTATTTTTATATTCACCCCGAGTTTGATTTGTTTACATTAGATACATATATTTTCGAAAAAATGTATAAGTTTAACAAGTTCAGAACCTTTTCAGTTGACTTTGAAAATAGTTAATAAAAGTTGGATAACTTTTAATCTTGGGTTTCATTATATGGAACAAAAGAGATGAACCTTAGCTCTGGCGAAATCATCCAAATACCTGAAGTTGTTGGAACTTCCTGTTATTCAACAATTATAGATACTTATCTAGCCATATTGCCGAGAAACAGAATTTACTCCACGTTCTAGGTATTTTGATAAGTATTATTTAGCGGGTGTATTTACAATAAACCTTAATAATATAACCATGGCAAACAAATCAAATGAAAATTCAATTGAATAAAAACAGATATCGTTGATCTCACATAATTAAAAAATATAAATACCAAACTGATGTAATTTGTTATCTATATATTCATGTATTATGTATAGAGTCATAAATATTTACTAGTAAATATGGATATGATATATGTTCTAGTATATTATTTATATTCATGTATTGTATAGCTCTATGGTGACTTCTGCCACATAACTGAGCCAGTAACTCCTACGTTTTCTTTAATGTCCAGCTTCACATAGAAAAAAAAATTAAAAGGATTAGAAAACATCTCAGAGGATGGATCTAGTGCTGTTGGCTCTCTACTCATAGTCATAAGAAAACTTCAAAGATACTTCCATGCTGAGAACCAAACATTGAAATCATGTAAAGAGAGAATCCAGGCATATAAAATGTACCTGAAAACTGACTGCAAGCAGCATATTAAATCTGAGGACAGATGTCCAGATCGCTGTTTAAGTATTGCTCTTAGTGACAACACTCAACCAAATCTTTGCCAAACATGCAGTCACAACCATGAATCAAAATTCCAAAGATGCAGTCTCTTTTATGATGTTTTTCAAGACTTGAAAGCAGTAATATCCAGCATACAAGTGAAAAAATAATTCCAGTGAAAATTTTGATAATTCATAATAATTTCTTCTATTTTGTATGCCTCTGTGATTGAAAAATGGGAGTATATGGTTCGGTGTCCACTTTAACCTTGGTCATGACTTTTGAACAGTAAGCGGTAGCCTCGGATTTCATATTTCGCATGTTTTTTTCTTGTGACAGACCCTTCATTTAATACCATGACCTTGACTTCAGGATTCTTCTTAATTTTGCTGCCTATGGAGGCATCGTGTTTCACAAACACATTTTCTCTTAAATATACATGTTATGACACAACATTGCTTATGCATTATTTTAGAATTTATTGTAAATATCTCATTCATATTTAGTAAATATGCTCTAATATTTTGTTGGTTCATCTGATGAGCAAAGAAGTGAGTATATGGCAGATGTAGAAGTTGCTGAAAGAAACAACTATGATTGGAAATGTCACATTTTAAGGGCCATCAATCAAGATTTATGCAGACAACAATAAATTCAACAACTAGGCCAAGAAGATATTTTCATTATCCTTCACTGGGCCATGATGTATAAAGAAAAGCATAGTGATTAGTTTTGGCAGTTGGCATGTTGCTGTTGTCATTTAGAAAGATGCTCAAGTACATAAAATTTAGTCAATTAAAAAAAAAAAATAAATGAAATATTTGAGAAAATAGATTATTTAATGATGCATAGTGGCCAGAATTTTTTCAGCCATTCTTGGACATTGATGAGATTTTAAAGGACAAATGAGGAAAATTCTGGTACAATGGTTTATATGTGACCTTGACCCTTATAAAAATAATAAAAAATCATTATCTTCTCATTATTTGTATTTTTGATTTTATAGGTGGTTTTTTTTTTTTTTTTTTTTTTTTATATTTAGCACAGAACATTTGTGCATACCATGGGGAGTGTTAAACAAGATTGGCACAGTGTTGCATCTATACTGGAGCATGTACTTCACAACATCAAACTGCCATTGCCATGCATTAAATAAGTTCAGCTACGTAGTGAAAATACAGGATGTTACCATTGTAGCAATCTATGGCATTCTCTTTCCAATATCTCACAAAGAACAAGCAAGTATTTTATCAGCATAACCTAATCTTGATTAAATCATCAAAAAATACTTTTTTGTTGCCTGCGAAGTAAGAGACAAATAGGGATCACTTTGTCCGTAGTCTGCCTTTCTGTCTGTCCGTCACACTTTAGGTGTCACCCCCTTTAACGTTTGATTGTTAAGCGAAAAAACAATGACATTTCATATGAGTGATCTTTATGAGAAAAGAAACAATTTTGTTGAAGATGAATATAACATGATGTCGATGGGATGGACCTTGAAAAAAGACCGGAAAAATGCGCGTTTTTTCTGAAAAAGCAAAATATTACTTGAGAGGAGTATTTAATGCAGGTGAAAGGGAGGGCCAAAGGCCAAAGGCTCACAATGTTTCTCAAAATATTCGTAAAATGGAGTAAAGATGTTTTCACCAGATGAATATATTCAGACTTCATAAATTGCAGTATACTATTCAAGCTTTACTGTACAAACAAGGCAACAATCTATCATCCAAAGTAGTTTGCCAGAAGAAGACTTAGAAAGTGCCATAGTAATCATAAATAAATCAGAGGCTCTAGAAGTACTTCCTTCTAAATGAATTTAATTGAACTGAAAAGATTTGTAACATTTAATATAAGTTACATTTTATGAACTTTCTTGTTAATTTGATTTAAAATGAAAAGATATATTTTATTTTCTGACATGTTTATGTGTATGCAAAAAACAATACACCAAGTATCATTTCATATTATACCCCCAAAACAGCTTCTAAGTGCATGTGTGAAGAAAAAGCAATGATTTTCTTCGGGTTTTATCTTTAAAGGTCATGGGAAACATAAATCTTTATTGTAAAAAAATAGTGATACTTGGAAAAATTAACCTTCTTGTTTAAAAAACAGATTTTTCTACTGTATCATATCGGCATAATTGCATTTATAAGTCAGTAATTAAGAGTAAAGACAGAGTTAAATGCCATACTGAAATAAAAAGTTACGACGTCATATTAGGTCAAGCCCGACATTTCTCCGTGTAAAATACAGGTTGTGAATACAGCTCATATACTGATTAACCTAATGTATTGTCATAGCGACGACAGTCATGAAAATGCGCGAGACTTCACGAACCAACAGACATTTACATTTATATTCAAATATCAATATCTCCAGAACAAATAATTATTTTCAGAAACAAAAAAAAAAAAAAAAAAAAAAATATGTGGATGTTATTTAAAGCATATATATTGTATTTAAGCAAAAACATAAATTTGTATAATTTAAGTTTCCCATGACCTTTAAATTTTCAAATTTTAAATTTTGTTTTAAAAAATAGCTGTCTTTATCGCAATTATTGAAATGTAATATAATCTTATTCTATAACAACTTTTTTTCTTTATATATATATACTTAGCAACCCCCCCCCCTCCCTCCCACCCTCTTCCAAACACACACATACACATCAAGAAAGACATTATTATCAATGTAATTGTTATATTTGTAATATTGGTACACATTCATATTTGACATTCAATATTCAATATTTGACGCTTTTTTAAGTGATTTTCTGAAAATAATGGGCGATTTATCACATTACCATTGATGGATAAGAATAATGCATTTAGTTTGGTTTCCATGGCAACTAATTTTTAACTAGAGCAGTCCTAACGGTAAAAATACCCGCCCCCCCCCCCCCCCCCCCCTACGGCAACAAACCTGAAATATGCAACAATATATCCCAAGATACATCACTGGTATAAGTTTAATGGATGTCCCACTTACAAGTACATTTTGCGGTATAAAAAATGAAAATAAGTTTTACCCATTGTGTCTATTGTGACACTGTCATTTGACCTTGGTTCAAGGTCATGTCACAACCTTGGATTCTAAGCAACAATTTTGTGAAAAATTATTGAAATTCATGGACAGGGGGAAAAGTTATGGCCTGGACAAGGTTTTACTTATTGTGTCTATTTTGACCTTGACCTTTGACGTATCACCTTGGTTCAATGTTGTGACACATCTTTGGATCCTAAGCAACAATTCTGTGAAATATTATTGAAATCCGTGCACAGGGTGAGAAGTTATGGCCCGGAAAATGTTTTTGGACAGACAGACAGACAGGCTCATTCCTATAACCCCCCCCCCCCCCACGGCAACAAACATGAAATATGCAACAATATATCCCAAGATACATCACTGGTATAAGTTTAATGGATGTCCCACTTACAAGTACATTTTGCGGTATAAAAAATGAAAATAAGTTTTACCCATTGTGTCTATTGTGACACTGTCATTTGACCTTGGTTCAAGGTCATGTCACAACCTTGGATTCTAAGCAACAATTTTGTGAAAAATTATTGAAATTAATGGACAGGGGAAGAAGTTATGGCCTGGACAAGGTTTTACTTATTGTGTCTATTTTGACCTTGACCTTTGACGTATCACCTTGGTTCAATGTTGTGACACATCCTTGGATCCCAAGCAACAATTCTGTGAAATATTATTGAAATCCGTGCACAGGGTGAGAAGTTATGGCCCGGAAAATGTTTTTGGACAGACAGACAGACAGGATCATACCAATACCCCCCCCCCCCCCCAAAAAAAAAAACAACTTTGTTTGCAGGGGTTATATCAATATTGTAATGGTATTTATATTACTTTGTTTATTCTGTAACTTATTTTGATTAAATAAGTACTTAACAATGTACTGAAGTGTTATTATTCATGTGATTTGTGACATACAAAAGACTGACAGGACCCATAAATATACACTTCCACTGACAAATTAAGAAGAGGCTACATACGATGAATTTTTATATCTTCTAGGTAAATGAATGAAGAATAATATTATTATAACAAAATGACATTTTCTTCATGCGCAAATGCATTTTTGACCTTGTGAAATGTTTAAAAAAAATGGTATTTTTTTGGTATTATGAATACACCTTTGTTGACGTGTTGGTTGCCATGGTAACAGCAACACGATATCTAATATAATATTGTCACAATTATTATTTGAATTTTTATTTATCCTAATGTATATATATATCTTTTCATAACAGTATTTATTCAGTACTTCCTATTTATTTATGCATTAAATTATGTATGAAATAATGATGAAATAAGGTGTTGCTAGGGAGTATCAGATTCCTATGCAAGCATTAACGGAGATGTTTATATATATATATATATATATTTTTTTTTTGTGATATTAGCATTAAAATAAATATATAAATCACCATAAGAAAAGATTTGGTAACCTTGGATATATCAGCTACTGCATGATTCTTACATGGCCTGCTACTTAAATATTCATGTGATATTATCTTTTACCATTTTGACCTAAATAAAAACACAGCATAATGTTCACAACCACCTCGGTTTTTTTTTTTTTTTTTTTTACTGGATTTTCAATGAATTAATAAATGATCAATCGCATAAATAAAGACGTACATGATCAAAAACAAACTAATTTAAGATTAAAAAACCCAAACTTCCTAAAGGTAAAAAAAAACCCCACCAAAAACCACTTTCTTCTTAGGAAATTAGGGATGGGCTTGATATCGTGGTTCAGTGCTTAGATTGCGGTACGGGGGATACAGATTCGATTCTTGTATTGCGCCACTTAGTTTAAGAGGATGATTACATCCTCCTTCCATATCTAATTATACAATAAGCACTGTGGAAAACGACGTGAAACGCCATTCAACCAAACACGCATTCCCTTTGCAATGTGAAGCTCGTAAAAAATGCTCCCCGGGGAGGGTTTGACTTAAGTGTTATTATACCCTTTTTCCTGGTGTTAGGTGACTGTGACACTTTCTACACAGTGTTTGTTCACATTCATGTATACATACATAAATGTATATACAGTGCTGAATCATATTGTGTCGACTGTATGTCAGGGCATTCACGGCGGGTGTGGCTAGCCAAACAGGAGACACTCACTCCTCCCGGGTACCTCTGAATTTCAGGGGTCCGTGAATGTCTACTGTGGCACATTGTTGTTAGTGCCATAGTCATGTGACACCAGCTGTTTTCGTATTTTATTTCAATAATGATAATGAATATCTACATCATATTGATGACATAAAACATCCAAACTTTTAGGACATAAAACAGATAGGGACACATTTTTAATAAAAAGTCGATGATATACAAAATAACGATAAAACAGTATTCCATTTAATTTCTCTGTGCGAAACATGTGTACTTGCTTTACACTACAAAAACGCATTAATGTGACAATAACGTAAGAGAGGAATTAGATGATCATATGTAACAGAGCTGGGGGGGGGGGGGGGGGGGGGGGGTTGATGTCTTGGTTTAGATAGATATACTCGCCATAATTGACCACTGAAGTTATGTATCTTTCTGATTAACAACGTTGGGCTGTTGCATCGCTTGAGACACAAATGAAATAAATACTTGGTATAAACGGGTGCACTCATATATTATTCTACTGCATGTGATACATGTATTTCATTTAGATTTGTTATCCTCAAGAAATTATATTAATGTCTTGTCACAATCAAGTGACTGTATTTTTAAAAAAGTAAAATTACAGTAACGTGCAATCCTACCATACATTGATATTAATATCGCGTGAATGTGATATCTGCTAATGCTGTGAGCTCAAGACACAAGTCTGCATTGCCGCAAATTTCCATTGAACTTGATTTCGATATATATGTCTAAAATCTCTTTAAAGTGTGGATGTAGATAGTTTTCGCTCATAGAGTCGCTTAGTATGATAAGGGAATTTTACGAATTTAATAGAATCCTTACAAGCTAAGAAATGAATTCTCAGAAAAATCCATGCTAATATTTTCATTTCATTTTGACAATGGAGAAAACAATAATTATTGTATGGATAAACAGAAGTATGAATAAAATAACAGTTTTCAAAAGAAAAAAATGACATTAAGTAACGCAAAAAAGAAAGAAAAAAAAATGCTGTAGAATTTCCTTTATTTAAAGAAAAAACCCACCCCTCTAAATAACGAGGATAAACAAGCAAAGGTAAATAGAAAACCAATATAAACGTAAAATGCTAATCGATTCAAGTGTTCAAATAATGGTTTGAATGGAAAAAGTATTTAAATCTTACCTTTAATTTCTATATATTTTACAAATATAATAATAGTACACAAGAATATTAACGCCATGTTCCTAAAACTGTGGAATCTTATACCTTAACTACAGAAATAAAGAGTTTTACTGCATAGCATTATGATTGTTTCGTTGCAAAGATCAATATGTACTCGTTTAAACGCTTTAATATTCATAAGAAATATTGTTTAGCAAAACATTGACGGAACATTTTATGCCTACCTTTATTGGATATATCCGTGAATTGTTGACAACAATGTGACTATATCCGCTTTGATTAGTTGGAACTAGACCTCCACCACACGCTATACAACAATACAAAACTGGTACACTATAAGGAGACCGTAATGTATGCTCAATGGAATCCCCAAAAATAGGTGA
Organism: Pteria penguin; assembly: GCA_035048485.1. Taxonomy (NCBI): domain Eukaryota; kingdom Metazoa; phylum Mollusca; class Bivalvia; order Pterioida; family Pteriidae; genus Pteria; species Pteria penguin. The sequence goes on from CM068589.1 coordinate 42,884,989, forward strand.
CATTGTTGATAGGTCTTAACGTTCAAAAGCGTAAAAACATTCCCCTTCAGACTATGCCACAATTATGTCTTATTAAGATTTTCCCAAGAAAAATCATAAACTATATAATATTATTAAGCTAGATAATAATGGCGTACCCGAATGTCCTGATTGGCTAGTGACCGAAGGGTTCCGGGTTCGAGTCTGAAGGGTGCGTTTGTTGTTGATCTTTCTAGTGAAAAAAAAAAAAAAATAATAACCACGCTCCCGCTTCACAGGAACATTGGCACCTACATGATCTGCTACAACCTCAGGGTGGGTCCGGCGTGTGTCTACACAGTGTTTGTTCTCATTCATATATATCGAGTGCTGAATTATATTATACATTCACGCCAGTTCGGTTAGCTAAACAGGAGACGCTCACTCCTCCCCGGTACCTGGTCTTACCACTGAATTTCAGGGGTACGCGAATGTAGAATTTTGTACATTGTTGTTAGAGCCATAGTCATGGGACAACGGCTATTTTAGTATTTTACATTAATTTCTGAACACCAGGCACCACCATAGCATGTGCAATAAAGCCTGCGACGATAACATAGAAGTAATAATAAAATAGTACAATATAAGTCGGTAAAGGCGTTCTATGTAACAAGTAACAGTGTGCAGCATTTTTTGTTTCGATAATTTCGATAAATTATGTCTCTTCAATGATGCTCGTGGCCGAATGGTTGGAATTCTCATGTCATATGAATGTTTGAAGAGCAGTATTGAAACCAAAATGACCGCAAAAGTGAACCAAAGAATCAATCTGAGGACAGAGCTATGTAAGAGGGAGCTCCTTAGTTTTAGATTGATTTGCATAATTTCATGACGAACAATTTAAGTATATATCTCATGTCAGTACAAAAGTACTGATATGTAGACCGTCAGTACAAAATCACTGAAAACTACAGTTATAAAACCCTAGTGGACTATCATTCCACCAGCAGTGTCACAGACTTAGTGGTTATAATAAATATAAAACATATATACCTTTTCATTTTGTGCACTAGATGCGCATTTTGACAACTTATGTTTCTTCAGGGATGCTCTTGACTGAATGGTTGGAATTCTCATATCAGTATTAAATCTAAAATGACCAAAAAAAAAAAAAGTGAACCAAAGAATCCACCTAAGGACAGAACTATGCATGGGGGAGAGACTCCTTAATTTTAGAGTGATAAGTATAATTTCATGACGGGAAATTTTAAGTATATATTTCATGTCAGTACAACAGCAACGAAATGTAGACCGTCAGTACAAAATGACTGAAAACTAGTGGGTATTGTTTTTGAACAAAAACACATGTCTCCCCTTCCTTATGGATGTGTTTCAAAATGGGCCATTACAAGTGGAAGGATCTGTCTTAGATTTTATAACATTTTAGGAATATAATCTAAGATACCGGTATTCTCTAGAAATGAATGTACAGTAAACCATGCTTATAACGAAGTGCCAGGGACGACCATTTTTGATTCATTATAAATGTATCTTGTTGCAACCATTGCATTTATAATAAATTTTCTGATAAGTGGTGCTAAAACTGACTTGAGTTAAGTTCAGGGTCAAAACATTTACACAGTTCATATACAGCGTTATTATATGCCATAAAATTAAAGTCCACAAGTGAAACAATTTACAAATTACAATTTAGAATCTTTTTTTTAAATGACTTGAAACGGTAAGTTTTTTATTTGACCTTGAGATTGTAAATGTAGGTTAAGGTCAAATATTTTTATGCTGTGCAACTTGCCCCACCTTCACCTTTCTAAGTTTCAAGTTCTTATCTCAAAGGGTATTCAAGTTACGGCCTGAACTATTTTTTTTTTAATTTGACCTTAAGATTGTAAATGCAGGTCAAGATCAAAAATTTTTGCCGTGCAACTTGCTTCACTGTCACCTTTCAATGTTCCAAACTTCCAGTTCTTACCTCAAAGGGTATTCAAGTTACGGTCTATACAAATTTATTTAATTTGAAACGGAGATTGTAAATGTAGGTCAAGGTCAAAAATTTTTATGCCGCGCACCTTGCTTCACTCTCACCTTTCCATGTTTCAAGTTCTTACCTCAAAGGGTATTGAAGTTACGGCCCGGAAAATATTTAGATGAAGAAAAGAAGAATAAGAAAATTGACATACACAATATGTCTCCCCTTTGAAGGGAACACATAACTAGACTTATGTGATGCCCTTGGGGACTATCACTTCACCAGTAGTGATGCCGGCCTAGTGGTTATATAAATATCAAACATATATACCTTTTCATTTTGTGCACCAGATGCGCATTTCGACAACTTATTTTACTTCGGTAGTTCTCGTGGCCGAATAGTTGGAAATCTCATATCTGTATTAAAACCAAAGTGACCAAAAAGAGTGATTGGTATACTTTCATGACGGAAAATGTTAACTATATATTTCATGTCAGTACAAAAGTACTGAAATATAGACCGTCAGTACAAAATCACTGAAAACTAGACTTACGAACTATCAGTCCATCAGTAGTGACCTAGTGGTTATAATTAATATAAAACATATATACCTTTTAATTTTGTGCACCAGGTGCGTGTTTAAACAACTTACATGTATGTCTCCTTAGCGATGCTCTTGGCCGAAAGGTTGGAATTCTCAGATCAGTATTCTTTGGTTCACTTTTCGGTCATATTTGGTTTCAATACTGCTCTTCAAATATTTATATATTTTGGGAATTCCAATCATTTGGCTATGTGCATCACTGAACAGACATAAGTTGTCGAAATGCGCATATGGTGCACTAAATGAAGAAGTATATATGTTCTATATTTATTTAAACCAAAATGACCAAAAAAGTGAACCAAAGAATCAGTTTAAGGACAGAGCTGCATGAGGGAGATACTCCGTAGCGTTATAGTGATTTTTATAATTTCTTGACGGAAAATATTAAGTATACCTCATGTCAGTATAAAAGCACTGAAAGACAATTGATGCCCTGAGTATTGCCCTTGAGGCAGTATAGAACACATTCCCCAGCATTGTACAGGAGAAAGATCAGATTTCTGACTTACATTGTATTACTTTATTCAGAAGCGTCAGGCATTTGGTTTTGATTTGGGAAATGACAGGACTGATTAAACGAGCTTGCTGATTTCTATTCCAAAAGGAAATGAATGCAAAATAGTCTAAAAAGAGAACATAGATAAATAAATTGTTCTAGAATCTGTTGATTTTGCACATTTTCTAGTTGTATTAGCTATTTTCACTTCCTTTAAATATCTTCTCAGTGAACGTTTCCATAGGTTATGGTGTTATGAAGATCATAGATTTGCCGAGAATGATATATAAATTATATGAACAGCAAAATTGTATTGACCATAAGTAAATATTTTATATATATAAACCCTAACCCTAACCCAATTAATGCTCCAAAATAGATTTAAGATGATTGTGATACATATTTTTCACATAGTTCTTTTCATTTTGCCTACAACTTTTTACTCATGTATTCGACTCATTGTAACACAAATGTTACCCGATATTTTATGCAACGCGGCGTGCTTTCTGTGTATTCTGAAGAATGAAATTAACAAAATGTCTTCTATCTGTATACGTATTCAAACAAGTGCAAACCAACTAAAGAATATCTTCTAAGGAGCATAAGTGAATTGCAGAAAGTGAGAGAGACCAGTTGCCCTGGGATAGTAAGCATCTCTGTCAAGTTTTAAGAATTAAACATCCATAATATTCAACGAAACGGGTGGCTACCTCATTGTCGTGCATTTCCGATCCCGAGATTTCAGTTCAACAGCATTAAATACCGTTAATAGGATAAGTTGACTTAGTGATATTGTCTCCTTCGGATGCTCATATGTATATTTTTATTCATATAATTACTTCCTCGATTGTATTTAGGGTTGGGATTTGTCTAAATACTATGACACTATACACGATATTGACCTTTTATTCCATAGAATACGAGAAAATCTTAACCCTTAGGTACCTTTTTATTTGTTTCTTAGATACAATCAACTCACTTTATAAATGGGTGCAGTCTTAAACACAATTTTACTGCATGTGAGGCGTTCATTTCATTTAAATGTCTTATCCCCAAATTATGATGCCAGAGTTAAGTCAAAACCATTTTACCGTATTTTAAACAAATCAATTACATTGACTTGCAATCCTAACATACACTAATGATAGCGTCACGTTAATGTGATGTTTGTTATTCTCATGCACTCAGGACACACGTCTGCATCACCGGGAAATCCCAATGAAATTCATATCGACATACATGTATACGTCTAGAAACACTTTAACAATTAGACGAAGATTAGTTTCGCTCAAAAACCCCGTTAGTATGATAATGTAATGTTAAAGAAAACGTAGGAGTTACTGGCTCAGTTGTGGCAGAAGCCACCATGGAGCTATACAATACATGAATAGAATAGAATAGTTAAGAATCAAATAAAATCTTTGCATTTTAAGAGACGGATTATAAGAAAATTTCACGATTTTATTTTCATTTCATAAGAACAGCAATGAAAAGAATATAGTGCTGATAAAGGGAAGTGTGAATAAAGTTAACGAAAACAATAAAGTAATTAAAGAAAGAAAAAAAATAATAATAATTTGTTGGAATTTCTAATTTTATGAAGAGAACACTCAACTAAATAACCACGAAAAACAAGCAGAAATAAATAGAAAACCAATTTAGTCGTAAACTGCTAATCAATTGAGGTGCTAAATTAAGATTTTGAATGGAAAGCGTAATAAAATCTTACCGTTACTTTGCATATACTGTGCAAATATAGCAATAGTACAGAAGGATATAAACAACATGTTCCTTGTATTGTTCATTCCTACACTTTGCTGCTTTCTCTACAGTGACAAGAGAAAGGTAGAGTTTTACTGCATACATTAATAATAACTTCCTTACAGTAATCAATATGCACTCGTTTAAACTTTTTAATATTTAATTTGGAATATGAAATATTGCTTTAACCCAAATATTGACGGAAAATTTTGTGTCTAGGTTTATCCGATATGGATATGGATTAAAAAAAAAATAAAAAAGTCGATGATTTAGATGGATGAGTGAAGAATTGTCGTCATTTTAATTCCCTTCCAAAGAGGTTTTTTTGTGATTTGGTGATTTTTATACAGAAAAGTGTCATATTTCCTAGTCAATAGGTAATGATTTCTTATGGACTATTTTGATTATAATTATGGCAAGGAATGTTATTAGGAATGTTATTTTGAAAAAAAAATGTTAAGATTTCAATCTTTAAATGTTCTATGAATTTTTAAGACTTCCAGATCAGGGTGGATAGGGACAATTCTTCACATTTTGAACTTTGCTGTTATACCGCATGGACGATTTTGCTGAAGCATAGTATACATGAAACACTGCAGGTCCTCTATCAATTTTGTACATTTCATCCAAATCAGTCAACAGGTGGTGCTACCAGGGCTAAAAATAGGTCTCACAATGGTACATATACCACTTGGTAATTAATATATGGAGAGAAGCCGTTCAAATCTAGCTTTGTTGTTGTTGTTGTTGTTTTTTTTTTTGGGGGGGGGGGGGGGTTTTAATTTATTTAAACATATAAATAAGTTTTTATATTTTTAACAAAAGTCAACAAATAAAATAAGGTTATTTAAAAAAAAACAAAATTGTAAAAATTCTCACATTATATTTAAAACATTTTCTCTTTTTCAGCACTGAAATACATTTAAAACTTGATTTGTTATTTTTCATGACTGCATCTGCATGTTTATTTGAATGTGTAATAATTAAAATAAGAAAAGTTTATATAATATTTTGCGAAAAGTGTTGTTTTTTATTCAGTATTCAATATAATTACGTTGTTTGGCCAGATAAATATCGCCCGTAATATCGTATAGTTTGTTACCTATCATGTTGTAATTTGGAAATGGTAATTAACAGTACCTCCGTATGTATGAGGGGACAGAATATATTGAGTAACAGGTTGAAACATATCCAGTTGATACATTTCAATGTTAATTTTGTGTTATTGGTATTGGTCATTTTAACAGTGACTTATAAAGTTTAGGACAAAAACTGATTTACACTCAAAAGTGAAACAATTTGTTTTACACACGATCGTTTATTTATATCATAAACTAAACTACATCAATTATCTATGTTCGATTTTTTCCGCATTTCCTCTGATAATAGCAATATTATGGAATACATTTGACATGTGCGATTTGTAAAGCCGTGATATAAAGTGCTATTCTGTGTCATTAATTAACATGCGTATTAAATGAGTAGCTGCATTGCAGCTTGTAGCGAGAGGGAAATACGAACACCCAAAGCCATGCTCGTTCACTCAATTTGGACACTGTTTAAAAAGAAAAAAGAGGGGGAGGGGGTGTGTTGGTGGAATTAAATGAACGCAATTTCACAGAGTTTTATCGGTGAGCGGCCGCTAATTTATGAAAAATGCAATATTCATTTATTAACATTAATCACAAATGCTTTTAAACTCGAAAGTGAGTGGAGATTGTCCTTAATGTCCCAACATAACGCTGATATTTGATTAGAGTCTCTACACAGATCATTTAAAAAAGATGTAAAATAAACATCAATCATTAGGTGTTATTAAAATATTGATAGGGATATATAGAAATAATTATTTCTTTTTTGTATTCATTTATCTATTTACAATTATAACTCTGCGTTTTCCGTAAACTTCGTCCAGCGATTTTTTTTAAATCTTATTATTTTCATTAAATTTATTTTGATCTATTATTTTCGTACGGAAAAGTTTAGTGTTCTTATTGTAAATAAATAAATAAATTTATAATTAAATAAATAGATAAATAATAAATAAATAATAAAGAAATAAATAAATGAAGTCCATCGAGGAAAGCCGCTGGCAGAAATGTACTGAAAAATAGTGCTTTTATTATAAATAAATAAATAAATACATAAATTTAATTGTGTCTTCTTCTATATATTGTACTTGTTTCCCACTCCCTTAATGCATCTCTATGAAACAGCGATGTTAAGCAACGTTCCTTTCATTCTTCTTTCTTTAAGTCGATTAGTAAAGCAAGTGACATCGCGCTGGAAAGTCCTGTGTCAATAAAATTGATTTTGCTAAATACGTAATTCATGTGATTTATTACACTGCATATGTAAAGATCATCTTACAAACGTAAGTCCAGAGACAAGTGTATATATGTCTCTGCGTAAGTCAGAATAGGAACAATATCTTAAAAATCGCTAAAATAAGTCATTGAGAAATAGTAAAAATGAGATTTCTTTTCTAATTCCCCGCTTATAAAATCATCACATTTAATACATATTAAAGGTCATAGATAGATGACAACGAACCATTTAAGGGCTTATATCATAGAAAGGATCGTATAGAAGTACGCGAGACCGCGACCGCACGGCTGGAGGGCATCGCAGTAGGTGTCAGAGTTTTTCAGTGGCGTCAGATTTTTCAGAGTTTTGCTGAGGTTTCAGGGTCGTCAGTGTTTTCAGGGTGGACTTCAAAATTTTTCAGTGTTTATCAGGGCCTTCAGAAGTTGTTCAGGGTGTTGTAGTGAAAAAACGGGATTCTCGGGGGTGTTTGGACCCAGTAGCGTAGATACTTAGATGAGTGATATATGGAATTTTTAGCCGCTTGTTTAAACAAGTTCATGTTCCATGCTCATCAAAAAAACAAAAAAAAAAAAAAAAAACAAAAAAAAAAAAAACAAAAAACAAAAAACAAAAAACCAAAAAAAAAAAAAAAAACCAAATAAACAAACAAACAAACAAAAAGAAAAAAAAACATGGTCTCATTACCTGAAAACTTAAAAAATGTCCTTGTCCCCATGCCTTTTGCCATGTTTTGATAAATTTAGACCGGTCCCTAAATAGGACTACTTTTGTCTTTATGAGATGGAGATGTCACTTGACCCCATACGCTATATAACAGCACAAAACATGCCTGCTATAACGAGACTGTAATTTGTGCTCAATGGAATCCGAAGACATATGTGTCGTTGTTGGTAAATCTTAGCGTTCAATTGCATATATAGCAATTTCCCTTCAGATTATACGACATAGTTGTCTTTTATTAAGATTTTCCCAAGAAAAGGTACGAACTGAATAATGTTGTTATGACAAATAGTATTGGCATAGCTGAATAGATTATCTGCTTGGCTCTAGACGGAATGGTGACGGGTTCGAGTCCCAAGAGTATGTTTGTTATTGATCTTTCAATTGAAAAGATAATCAAAGTTGCATACAGTTGTGTGCAGTTCTAACCTTACATTCAAGTGCACTTGACAACTGCACTTCAAGTTTAGTTTTTCGTTCTGAAAACTAGTCATAAAGTTTAGTCAAGTGCACTTGATATCAAGTTTACATTAAAGTAATTCCTTCTTCAAGTTTACTATCACGTGATACAAAGTTTACTGCTCACGTTTTTTATTACAATTATCCAGTTTCGTGTAACACGATAGAAATAATTGTCTTATTATGTACAATTGTATATTTTATATAAAAATTGTTTTAATAGAAAAATATAGTAAATGTACATGTATATAGAAAGTAAACAAAACTTGAAGTGCACTTGGAGTAAACTTGGAATCAAGTTTAGTACCAAGTTTACTCTGTTGTCGCCAAGTAGACTTATAAAGCAGTCATAAAGTTAACTTGAAGTATGTCTAAATGTCTGTCCAGGACATCAGGCAGATGCTGCCAACACACAGTGTGTTTGTTTTTTTGTATATTTGTAACTGTCCATCTTGCTTATTGTTTTCGCTTTTGATGGATTATGTATTCAATTTTGGCCGAGATGTTTGTGATGGAGGATGTACGAAACATAAAAGGAAGTGAACATATTTACATAATATTTCAAATAAGTATTAGAACAAACATATGTCAGGCTGGTGTGATCGATGGCATTGTAAGTCTAAGATTTTTTACTGACATGAAATAAATACTTTGACATTTGAACATCACTCTAAAACTACTTTGTATCTCCTTCGTACTTAACTCAGTCCTTAGATTGAGTTTACAGTTCACTTTTTAGGCCACTTTAATTTAAACACTACAGATATGTATATATAATGAGAATTCCAATCATTCGGCCATGACCATCAGTAAAGAGACGTAAGTAATAGAAATGCACATCTGGTGCAGAAAAGATAACGTATATATGTTTTAATATGTTTCTGAGATGTTATGTAAATATGTTCACATGATTTTACCTGTCGTATATCCTCCATCACGAGCATGTTTTGTAGCAGATTATTTTAACTATAATTGGTCTCTTTTGTGTGCATGTCCTTGGTGACTTGTGTCGTATAACTTTCCCGGATGTTTTCTGTTTTCTCTGATAAAACACGTTTTATTACTGGGTTAATTGGCCCGCAGTTTGCATTCATTAAGAATATTACATCGCTCATTTATCTGTATAACAAACCCGAGATGAAATTGACGATAAAGAATGATGCATTACTTTCTAGCTGACACTTTGCAATTGTGTTACAAATTAAAAATTCAAGAGGTACAGTTCTCTTGCTTATATTTGAACAATAATTTAAATAACATTGTAATTCTACAAGAATAAATGAAAATACTATATTACATATGTATATGATTCCATAAAGCATTTGACTAACGATACTGAATGCGTTAACATAGTAAAGAGAAATCTCCCCAACATTTCATAGGAAAACGCAAAGAAATTAGTTGGTAGATTTAAGTACAAGGCGGAAAACTGGGTTTGCAATGCAAGGGCAGGAAGACGAATTTAGGTACTCTGTCCGTGTGCCGGGAAGTATGTTAACCTAAGAGTGTCGACGCGAGCAACAAAATCTGATATATACGAGTTATTTCTGTCGTACGTTGACAGCATACCGGAGTCTCAACATCCGTGAGATGATAGTAAAAATAAAACAAGGATGGTCTCAGCATATCAATGTGTTAGTGATCAATGTAACAGATCGCGAGATCATCCCCTACCGAAGCGATACAAGGTTGGGACACTCCATACAATCGAATCTCTTATTGTGGTGGCTAATGTTGAACAAACTCAAGTACAGAGAGGAGGGTGCAAACAAATCGTGGGTCCCACCACCGGTAGATCTGCTAGACTTCCTCACTGTCAATTAGAAGAGGCAAGTTCAGTCATTATACTCAGAGAGAATTGCGCAGCATTTGCACAAAACGATGATGATATTGGGTCAGACGTTGAACATGTACTGAGCATTGAAGTTACCGACCACACGCCGATTCAGGCACCATACACTTCGGTATCAGGGCCCTTATACCAAAAAGTGAAATGCTACTCAGAGGACTTGATAGGTAAGGGATTTATTTCGAGATGAAAACCCCCATACTGCAGTCTTATGGTTTGCGTGAGAAAGAAATATCCACCACTTCGTCTGTCCATAGATTATAGAAAGTTGAATGCGAAAACTATTCGGCATGGTGAACCAAAATCCTGGATTCGAAGATGTCCCTGACAGACTGACAGGCAGTCAATGGTTTACATTCACTACTGGGTGCAAAAACCCCTGAGAATCCCGTTTTTCACTGCAAAACTCTGCAACACCCTGAAAAACTCTGAAAAACACTGAAGTCTGCCTGAAATACACTGAAAAACTCTGACAGCCCTGATAAACACTGAAAAACTCTGATGTCTACCCTGAAAAACTCTGAAAAACACTGACGACCCTGAAAAACTCTGCAAAACTCTGCAAAACTCTGAAAAACCCTGAAAAACACTGACACCTGCTGCGATGCCCTCCGGCCGTGCGATCGCGGCCTCGCGTACTTCTATACGGTCCCTTTTATAATATAAGCCCTTGAAATGGTTCGCTGATATCTATGTATGACCTTTAATAAGTGTTAAATGTGATGAATTTATAAGCGGGGAATAAGTAAAAAAAAAAAACCCGCATTTTTTTTACCATTTGTCAAGGACTTATTTTAACGATTTTTATAGATAAAATTACTAAGATATTGTTCCTATATAGTTTGTAAGATGATCTTTACATTTGCAGTTTAATAAATCACATGAATTACGTACTTAGCAAAAACAATTTTATTGACACAGGACTTTCCAGCGCGATGTCACTTGTTTTATTGATCGACTTAAAGAAAGAAAGAAGAATGAAACAAACAAACAAACCAACGAACAAATAATCTAACTACAGCAGTAGCATGTTACTTATCATCGTTGTTTCATAGAGGTGCATTAAGTGAGGGCGAAATAAGTATAAAATATAGAACAAGACATTTTAAAATTTATATATTTATTTATTTATTTATTTATTTATTTATTTATAATAAAAGCACTATTTTTCCGTACTGTAACATTTCGGCCAGCGGCCTTCCTCGGCGGACTTCATTTATTTATTTATTTATTTTCTTATTTATTTATTATTTATCTATTTATTTAATTATTAATTCATCTATTTATTTATAATAAGAACATTTAACTTTTCCGTACGAAAAAAAAAAATACATCAAAATAAATTTAATAAAAATAATAAGATTTTTAAAAAATCGATAGACGAAGTTTACAGAAAACGCATAGTTTTAATTGTAAACAGATAAATAAATACAGAAAAAAAAGAAATAATTAATTCTATATATCCCTATCAATCATTTTAAAAACACATAATGATTGATGTTTATTTTTACATCTTTTCCAATCTGTGTAAAGAATCCACCCCAATATCGTTATGTTACGACCTTAAGGCCGCTCCCCACTCTCTTTCGAGTTTAAAGGCATTCATGATTAATATTGATAAATCAATATTGCATTCTTCATAAATTAGCGGCTATTCACCGATAAAACGCTGTGAAGTTGCGTTAATTTAATTCTACCAACCCCCCCCCCTTTTTTTTTAACAGTGTCCAACTTGATTGAACGAGCATGACTTTGAGTATGCATATTTCCTTCTCGCTACAGGCCGTAACGCAGCTACTTATTTAATCCGTATGTAAATTAATGGAACAGAATAGCACCTTAAATCACAGCTTTACAAATCTCACATTTTGCATGTATTCTATAATATTGCTATTACCAGAGGAAATGCGGAAGAAATTGAACTTAAATAATTGATGTAGTTTAGTTTATGACATAAAAAGAAATAAATGATCGTGTGTAAAACAAATTATTTCACTTTTGAAGATTGAAAATCAGTTTTTGTCCTAAACTTTATAAGTCACTGTTTAAATGACACTTTAATTTTGCCAAAAACAGAAAATTAACATTGAAATGTATCAACTGGATATGTTTCAACCTGTTACTAAATATGTTTTGTCCCCTCATACATATTAAGGTACTGTTAATTACGATTCCCAATTTACAGCATGATAGGTAACAAACTACCGGTATATGAGATTACGAGCGATATTTACCGGGTTAAACAACCGGATGTTTATTACGTAATAGAGTACTGATGACATGTAGAATAAAGGTAAAAAAACAAAGACTCGGATTAAAATAAAGCAATTTCAGATTCCATGCGTGTGCCGTTACTTTCTAATGAAGATATTCTAGTATAATATATATAAGAGAGAAGGGGCGTATGTGTGTGTGTGGGTTGGGGTGGGGGGTGGGGGGTGAGTGTATGGTCTCAATTTAAATATACTATATGATTTAAACATCCTACTCGACAATTTACGATTTGGATCCATAGGTTGGGGCAGATCGAGGTATCTGCTCTAAATATGACACCGTTTAATTGAATTTATATGTCATTTTGAAAATAAATACTTTGCTAGTTTTGACAGGACAGGGTATTTTTATGTAAGACTTCTATGTCCCAGTCAACAGGGCGAGCGCCCTTGTATTCGCCATTGCTATACATGACCCTTACTGGATACATTGTTACAATACGTAATAAGGGAGATACTGTTCATAGGCGGATCTAGAAATTTTTGAAAGAAAAAAAGGGGAGGGGGAGGGCACAGTCTCTCATTGAAAGGGGGGGGGGGGTGCTGTTAGGCGAGCGCCCTTGTATTCGCCATTGCTATACATGACCCTTACTGGATACATTGTTACAATACGTAATAGGGGGGCGGAACTAGAAATTTTTGAAAGAAAAAAAAAGGGGGGGGGGAAAGCACAGTCTCCCATTGAAAAGGGCCGGGAGGGGGGGGGGGGGGGTGCTCTTAGATAAAATCATTTTATTGTATAGAGTTACATGATGTAGATTAAGTAGGAGTAGGTAGTGATATAACAAACGGCAGATACCGTGTTACACTGATATATTGAAACTTATTTGATGCTATTTCAAGCAACATTATTGAATACCGAGAGAATATTTAATCACTGAAATATTTTATAGGACAAAATTTTCGTATGTCATTCGAATGAAAGAGCAACAAGTAAACACGTAAAATTTTCAGTTAAAGAAAGTTATTGTCCTCTGAACTTTGTTATATTACGCTGTTATAATAAATCAAAGGTTAAATTTGTATATCTTAATTTTGTGTGAAAAGTATTGATAGAGAAAAAAGTATTGCGTGTGTGTGTGAGAGAAGGGGTTGGGGGAGGTGTTTAAACCTAAATGTCGTCACATGAAAATATATGGGTATAGTCTCTATAAATGTTGCAACACAATTGGAATAGAATGCATTGTGTTATTTCAAAATGAATGACAAGCGATTTTCTTTGTGGTCGATTTGCTGTCAGTACTGGTGTATTAAATTCGCTTTTCGTATAAAATTTATAGGTACTGGTCACATTCAAATATTATTAATTAATTAATTAATTAATTAATTAATTAATTAATTAATTAATTAATTTATTTATTCATTCATTTATATATTCACTTTTTTATTTATTATTCAATAATTTATTATTTATTCACTAATTTATAGTTCTGGAGCTTCTTTATTATATATATATTTTTTATTTTTTCTTCACTATTTAAATACACAGTTATGAAACAGTGATATTTACCAGGAATATATGTACATACATTTTCATTTGGAAATACAAATGTACATATATATAAATCTCGGTAAGAAAAGCCTTTGTATTGTAGTACGCCTCTGCTGGGTTTGTTTGGTTTTGAATAATGCATCAGTAAAATTAAATTTAGCGCTTCGTTAAAATAATTTCACTTCAAAACACCGTACAAAAATGCCAGATATGTTTTATTTATTTTTCTCTTCCCTTTTTTTCTAATTTACAACTCATCACATTTTATATCTAATAGGGCTTATAGAAGGGACCGTATAGAAGTACGCGAGGTCGCAATCGCACGGCCGGAGGGCATCGCAGCAGGTGTCAGTGTTTTTCAGGGTTTTTCAGAGTTTTGCAGAGTTTTTCAGTGGCGTCAGAGTTTTTCAGAGTTTTGCAGAGTTTTTCAGGGTCGTCAGTGTTTTTCAGAGTTTTTCAGGGTAGACATCAGAGTTTTTCAGTGTTTATCAGGGCTGTCAGAGTTTTTCAGTGTTTTTCAGGCAGACTTCAGTGTTTTTCAGAGTTTTTCAGGGTGTTGCAGAGTTTTGCAGTGAAAAACGGGATTCTCAGGGGTTTTTGGACCCAGTAGTGATTGTTAGATCCGGGAAAGTAGTACCATCAAGTTCGAGTAAAAGAGGACTGCAAAGCTTTAGCAGCATTCACCACATCCTGGGCTTTATATGAACTGAATAGTATACGTTTCGCCTGACAGGCGACCCAGGTATATGAACGACGCATTCGAAGATATGGTGACAAGCTCTGCATATTGACGAACTTAATAGTCGAACTTCTGCAACATTTGGGTACCCTATATAAGCGTTTCCAAGAATTGGGGCTTAAACGTAAACCACGCAAGTGTGAAATATTTAGGAAATAGTTTCGTTACTTGGGCTATCATTCGTGTTTATGGAGAAGGATATCTCTTGATAAATTAACTTCCCATTGACTTGATAAAGTCAGTATTAAGGATTCGTTAAGGTCTAAATCGTATGAAAATCTGGGTATCCGATGCAAAATGGGCGTGAAGGATGCGTACTAAATAGCGGCAAGAAATTCTACTACAAGTGATTATGCTGTGACGTCCGGTGCGCATGAATTACTGGAGAGATGACCAGAAGTGCACCAGAGAGACTTACGTATGATATAGTTTGTGAACCATCATCCTATGTGCGGTCATAACATTGTAATTCTATATAATTCTAAGAATGAATCTTACTGTATTAGTATGATATAGTTTGTGAACCATCATCCTATGTGCGGTCATAACATTGTCATTCTATATAATTCTAAGAATGAATCTTACTGTATTAGTGCTTTTTGTCACCACTGTGTTTCACAAGTATTCAATTGTTGATCTCTAATGTGAATTTTGAGTATTTCTGGGTCAAATATATTTGGTCGTTACAAAGTTAAGCTTAATTATACATTAATTTCAATCAATTATGTCAATTTTGAGTATTATTGTTCAATTTTTTTTTCCCTGAAACTCAACTTCTAGTCATTTATCAATACAATTGATTAGGTGTTGAAATGGTCTGAATCATATACTCTGCTTTTACTTCTGTGTACATGACATTTATGATAGCATTTTAAATTCTTACAAGAAGATTGGTATTATTGCAATTTATTTGTCATAATTTGAGAAAGTTGTTTCTCATTATTTAAACTTTTTTTACCATTTATCGTAGTTTATATTGAAATTATCGCATGATCCATTATTCTTTAGCTCCTTACCACAGTAATACACCTCTGTAATTTTTTTTTTCTTTGTAGTGTGTAATTTAATTCAGACAAAAAAATTGAACTTGTCTTATATCAATTGTTTCTACAAAAATACAATGGTATACTTCTTTGAGAATCGATGTGGATGAATAATAAGTTTAATGCTCAGGGTATACATATAGTTTGACCAACTCTACACAATTTTAAGAGTATATGGTGTTTTTGACCAATGTCCATTACAATCAAAGAATTATTTTTCACAAAACATTGCCTGAATGTGTAGTTGATATTTGTTGTTGGGTAGAGTGTACTAAGGAAGATTTTAAAGGGTGGTTATTGATTTTTTTTTTTTTTAGTTTTTAGTATTTATGATCGCCGAAGTTCGTATCTGTTATTCTGGAAAACGTCGTGGATGCTTTATTCTCCTGGGCACCTGGTCTCACCTCAATTTTATTCGGGTTTGCATGTGTCTGAATATGACACTATTAACGACATTGTCCTTTTATTCCTTGGACTATGAGATATGGGTCCGGCACCGTAAACGGTAAATATACTTCAGTCAGAAATTCATATTTTTCTGTTCTTCAATGAATTAATAACTGGGATTTGGATTTTACCATTCTGCATTAAAATTTATTTGAACGTTTGCTAATGGAATAAATTAAATTGAATTTTTTTAATCAAGTATATTCTCAGTTTATGGCGCCGGACCATGGTTTCCCAAGAGACAGAAGACATCTGACCAAACTGTATGACACAACTCACCAGGGACATGAACATAGAACATGGTAATAGTAAAATTAACAGGGAAAAGGCTATACAAAACTATTCCATTCTACGGCAGTTATGATACAGATTTCGGACGGTCATTTAAAAGAAAAAAGAAAAAAGAGGAGTTACCGGCATTTAAAGTAACAGAGGTCACTCTATTGGTGTTGTTATACTGTGAGTTAAAATATCGTATCATAAGGGCAAGCATTTGCCATTGTCATAACTGTACTATTGCCTTCCCTCCTGAATTTGTCGCAAGGACGAACAGAGGTGGCGGAAAGGAAAGAGTGTATCTAAGACAATATTGACATAGTGAGTTAAAATAATTTTAAGTGTATTTTAATAACCCTCCTATCGTCAGTGGACTAAGCAAATAAAATACACGATAAATCTCTTCAGAAAATGACGATGTACGTTGATATGAACAGATCGATTAGTTCGAGAAAAATTGAAACCTTCATAATTCAGTAACAGTATTTCGAATGGTATTTTTACACCACTGTCGTACATTGCTGTATTTATCATATCACAGCACATACTTTCGTATTTTCATTAACGTTACACTTATTCTCTTTGCAGTGTGGAGTTCGTAAAGAAGGGTTTAACTTAAATGTTATAAAACTCCTTTTCCTGATGTGATGCAATGACACTTCCTGCACAGTGTTTGTTCACATTCATGTATATATACAGTGCTGAGTGATGTTTGTTTCGTCTGTATGCAAGGGCATTCAAGGCGGGTGTGGCTAGCCAAACAAGAGACGCTCTTCCCTTCCGGGCACCTGGTCTCACTTTTGAATTTAATGGGTCCGTGAATCTCCAATATGGTGTATTGTTGTTAGTACGATAGTCATATGACAACATTTTTACTTTCATATTTTACATTTATCTATAACAGATGTAAAAGAAAAAAGAGGAGTTACTGGCTCAGTTATGTGGCAGAAGTCACCATAGAGCTATACAATACATGAATATAAATAATATACTAGAACATATATCACATTACAAAAATATTTGATTGTAGTGCAATTACGATACCGACTTAGGACGGTCATTTAATTTGACAAAAGCCAAACAAATGGTGTGGTTAACCGGTTTACGGGCCCACCTTCCCACTCACCGTAACAGCAGAACAATCAAAGGACGTACATTTAAAAATTTATAAATAATCTTCCATGTAAAGAACAAGGGTCAACAGGTATCGCATATTGAGAGGTCATAAAACTATAAACACGTAAGGTATTGTAAAATACATAATGGTATAAAAATATATGCGACATCAACATGATAAACCGTGCTCTGCCAGTCTGAAAGCGAGCTAAGACCCTAGATCTGTAGGAGTCCCGACTAACAGTCAGAGGGGACGAGGTTCAGGACCATGTCTCCTCTGAAAGAGGTTTGGACAAGGCCCGTCATATAGTCCCCACCGCCCTGTTAGTCAGCGTGCAACGTTCAAGTAAAAGTCTGCATAAGGCTGTAGAGGGGCCAAATACAAGACCTATAGTCTTTTTGATGATCTCAATATCATATTGTCTATTTATAAGACGTTTGATTATTTTATTACATGATAAAATAACGTTATCGGGGCCTTTTACTTTCCTTAGTTTATATACGAGATCACCGTAAAAATAAGGATGGGATATTCCATTGGATACATACTGTTGAAAAGAAATATTTCCAAATTTAGATAGAAGTTCTGAATAAGATCTGAAGAATTTGCCGAATGTTTTTCTTAGCTTGTGATATCTGTAACCCTTAGTTAAAAGTTTACTAGTAATTTGTAAATTTCGTTTATGAAAGTCCAAAACATCGGTGCAGCCTCTGACAAATCGAACTAATTGAGATATATAGATACCATATGATGGGAGTCGAGGGACATCGCCATCCAAGTAAGGGAAATTTACAATAGGAAATCCAAAATCCTCACGTTTATCATAAATATTATTATATATTAGGTGGTTGATAATTTTGATGTTTAAATCTAAGAAAGGTGTAGATTTATCTCAAGTATTAGCTTTATTCAATGTGAGCTCTGGTGGATAAATTTCTGATATAAATTGTTCGAATTCAGGGTTGTCGATAACCAAAACATCATCCAGATATCTACAAGTATTATTGAATTTGTCAATGAGGTCAAAACGTTTTGATTTTTGAAGAGAAACCATAAAATCCCTCTCATAACAATAAAGAAATAAATCTGCTATCAGAGGCGCGCAGTTAGTACCCATAGGAATCCCTACTATTTGTTGATATATCTTGCCATCAAATTGCACAAAAATATTATTCATGAGAAAATCTAGTGCTTTACATAATTCCTTACAAGTCCAGTATTTATATGAAGTATATTGTTTGTTGGAAAAGAATCCGGAGTTATTGGAAGTACATATGTACGTTTTAGATTCTCTGTGAAAAACACCATTGTATAAGAGACAGCAACTTGCTTTTAATCAAATCATGAGGCAGAGATGTATAAAGTGTAGAAAAATCAAATGTAGAAATTTGAGTCGCTTTGAAATTTAGCGAAAGAAGTTTGTCTATAACTTCATGAGAATTTTAATCGACCAAAAGTAATTGATGTTACTATTATGAAATGCGACATCACAATATTTGATAATATGATCTTTTATAGCAGTTAGAGCAGACGTAATATGCTTCGATAGTACTGTAGTAGAGCAGTGGCTAGAATTAGATATGAAACGTGATTTATGTGGACTTTTATGTAGTTTTGGGAGCCAATATATGGTTGGTAGATCAGATTTATCAGTTTTAATTTTGAAGTCGGACATGGTCATGAGGTGATCGTGCAAGGTGCTGTCTTTTGAGGTAGGGCTTTCCACATATGTATGAGTGGAGTTTAATTCGTTTTTAAGTACTTCAATATACTATAGTTTTCAAACAACTATTATGTTATTACCTGCTTTATCAGCAGGAACAAAGACATATTTAGCATGTAAGTCAGCTATCTTCTTTTTAATAGAATTTGCCGTCATTGTATTAGGCTGTTGAAATAAATGCGGATTTTCCGTAAAGTTCTTAATACGGATATCGACAATTCTTAAAATCCCGAATTTCCAATCATTAAGAGCATGAACCTTTACATGTTCTTTTTTACACCAACGTTTACAATATGTAGTTAAAGCATCTTCTATAACGTCACGGCATTTATTGAAATCTATCCTGGACGGTAACCTATATTTAGGTCCTTTTCAAAAAAGGGTGCGCAATTTCTTGTCCGAAATACAGTTTAGGTCACCAGTAATAAACATGACCTGCCGGTTTATAAACATATTTAAAATTTTCACATGAACACGACGAAGGAATAGAGTCTGAAACATCAGGGTTAGATGTAACTTAAAAAAAAAATTTTAAATAAGGTTTCTTATAGGCTTTTTGTACTGGTAACAAATAAGTGGAGGTTCTAAATTCTCAAAATATTGGGGGATTTTAGATGTGACTCTATGATCACGGAAAATATTAGAAATGTTAAGTCGATCGAAGCCTTTATTAATAAATTTAATTTTGAGAAATTGCTGCTTGGGTGGAAGAGACGGAATACGAGGAAAGAGTTTATTATATGAAAATAAAATAATCAAATTGAGTTTATATCAATCAGAATTGCGTAAACTTCGAAGATCAGCTTCGTCCAGGATAGATTTCAATTTATTTACCGGAATAGAGGATAGTGCATGCAAAAGTTCATGACGGCCATTATTTTTTGCGATAAATAGAAGATCTTTCAATGACCTATTTAAACGATTACGTTTTCTGATGTTACGATTACGGCGACGACCATGTGACCTACGTTTTCTAATAGTTTTATGTCTTAATGTAAAAATATTGATCTTATTCTGACGAGAAGAAATATTACCTTGTCGAAAATATTTGGTCGTTGAGACCGAGAGGATATGGGGTTTGTAATTGTTTAATCCAGTAGAGCTCGGTTTCCAAAAGTCGTTTTTTAACATCTGATTTCGTATCACCTGGTAATTTAGAGATATTTTCTACTGGAGTTATTTTCACATTGTTAATATTATGTTGGTATTTATTAAAGTGGTTATAAAGAAAATTCTGGTATTTACGTCGTGAATTATTACGAATTTTATAGGAATGATTCCGAAAACGTTGTTTCAAAGTTTGAGAAGTTTCCCCGACATATTGAGCCCCACATCCTCTAGCTTCTTAAGTGATGACATATATAACATTGGCAGTATTTCAATCTATGTCTTTGTCTAATTTGGTGTTAAATGTATTTCCATTAACCGAAGATTCAATATTGGACTTGCAGCTTAAATGATGGCAAGTAAGACATTTCTTGGCGTTGCACTTATTAATCTTAGGAATACCCTCTGCGTATAGAATTGACAGCTCTGTAAGAATTTATAGGTGTGAACGTTTTTGAAAATGAGATAGAACGTTTAATAGGGAAACTACTTTTAAGTGGAGAAATATGAACTTTAGTGGTGCCGAATAATTTTTTTACAAGAAATACCAGGTATATGAAGAGTGGACACAGAGGGCAATCTAAGTGGTGTGATTATAACTTTAGGAGATTTGTATTTTAATTTTATTATATTTGAAGCCATTTTAATGAAAAGGGGGGGGGGGGTAAAGATGTACAAACCCAGGGGAAAGCTCCCACACAACCAAGTCAGTAACTATTGGGTGAATAATAACACTTGAAACACCCAGACACGGGGAACCTTTTTACAGGCTCCACACTGCATCTGAGAATAAGTGTAGATATGAAAGAAAAAAGAGGAGTTACTGGCTCAGTTATGTGGCAGAAGTCACCATAGAGCTATACAATACATGAATATAAATAATAAGTAATGACAGGAACAAGAAGTGTTTATTGGCAGTATATTTGATACATTATTCACTCTCGTCTAGATGTCATCTTTTATGATAATATTGTTTGCATAACTTCAAAATCTGAGGTTCTGCTTCAACACAATAGTTGTCTCTAAACAACGTCTTCCCTTGCTTCGGATAGATTTGTTGCATAGATCGAAAGTTTTGTGAAATGCATTAGGTTGATGCCATTGCCATATATGCTTTAATTGGTCCAGTGATTCAGTGCTTGATCCATCAGTAAGACTGCCGTGCCATCAAAATCAAAACTATACAATGTAACTGTTACCTGTACGTTCTTGTAAATCTTTATTTGAGTTATCTGTCTTTGTCTATAAAAAAAGTCGTCATTGACTTTCTGTCAACCATTTGACCAGACTTCGTTTTATTACACTGCATTCCCTACATGTAATATATTTTATTTGAAAATATGTGGCTTTGCATATTCTTTCGTAGTTACATCAGGTATATGAAAACCGAATGTGACTGATTGTGGGTACATATTGATAAATATAGAATCTTCGATCCATTCAAGGATAAACCGAATGATGATTGCCTAAACTTGAAATCAGTTACTCCAATGATTCACTTATAGAAGATTGACAATAACCAAAAGTCGTTGTCAATCACCACACATCCTCATCCCATTCAAAACTATCAAAACAAACTAAACAACCCCCCCCCCCCCCCCGGGCCCCCCCCCCCCCCCCAAAGAAAAAAAAAAAAAAAAAAAAAAAAAAAAACACACACACACACAAAACGCACCCCCCCCCCCCCCCCCCAAAAAAAATCCCCTACCACCCCAACCCCCCCCCCCCCAAAAAAAAAGACAAACGATGATGTCATTTTCGAGGTTTTACTATCGAGGCTCTATTTCACGGCAATCACTACTCGCTTTGCTTAGTATGTGTCATTTACAAAGAGGAATAATGTCTTGCAATACACCAGGCAGAATTCGGCATCATATCTTGATTCGTAAATCAAGCTTGGTAGGACGTAAATCAACAAACATAAAAAACTTCTCAATCCAACAATTCTTACAATAAGCAAGATGCTAGAGCTGGGTCTAGGGGATCTCATATATAGAGTAGGGTATTTCATGTATAGAGTAGGGGATTTGATTGGCTATCAGTATCTTGTATTTTCACCTGCATCGATCCAAAGATAATGCCACATTGTTTTATCTATAGTATCATAATATCTTTAAAGTCCAACCTCTACCCTCATACATATAATCACGCTCCGGGACTGATGTGAAATGAAGGAAGAAAGGTAATGTGCCACTGTCAGTTATTACTTCATTAAGAATTTAATGAAGGTGCATGCCGATATGGAAGTATACTATACTGGACTAGGTTTAGGTTTCTAATTATTGGGTAAGATTTTATATTTCATAAATGAGGCAGCATTATGTTCTTATAATTGATGAGATCTCTACTTCTTTAAGTAATGTAAAGATGATGGATAAATCCAAACCACAAGTTCCAATAAATCTTCGAAACCATAGGACATACAAAATCAGTGAAAATGAATAAAACAAATGGAAAATAACAAAATATGTCTACATGCAGAGCAAAGGTGAACCCCTGTGATGGAGTGAGATCAGGTGACGGGGAGAAGTGAGCATCTCCTGCTTGCTAGCAAACACCCGTATACATATACCACGTAGAAAGAGTAATATCGTGTTGTGAATTTCCATATGTATCTATATAAGGAGAAGTCGATGTAGTTAACCTTCTAGTATAGAAGGTGTCAAATCTGTGTAAAGTGAATCGGAATCGGACCTCAGTCCCGAATATCATTAAAAAGTCTGGATAACGAGATATCATATGGAGTAATAAGAGTCTCGTATAACGACCGTAGTAGAACTTTCCTCAGTGACGATGCTAGGTCTAAGCACATATATAATCCTGGTTCGAGCTGCTTACACTACTGGGTCCAAAAAACCCCTGAGAATCCCGTTTTTCACTGCTAAAACTCGCGCAACACCCTGAAAAACCTCTGAATTCTGAACACCTGAAGTCTTGCCTGAAAAAACACTGAAAAACTAGGACAGAAAAAAAAAAACCCTGATATACCAATGAAAAATTCTGAATGAAGTCTACCCTGAAAAACACTGATGACCCTGAAAAAACTCTGCAAAACTCTGACGCCACTGAAAAACTCTGAAAAACACTGCCACCCTGCTGCGATGCCCTCCGGCCGTGCGATCGACGGCCTCGCGTACTTACTATACGGTTCCCTTCTATAAGCCTTGATTTAAGCATTAATGTATATAAAAATGTTATGCGTTGTGAATTAGAAAAAAAAAAGGAAGAGAAAAAATAAAATTAAAACATATCTCGCATTTTTGTACAGGTGTTTTGAAGTGAAATTATGTTAACGAATCTCTAAATTGAATTTTAACTGATGCAT
>CM068589.1:42909192-43015620 GCA_035048485.1 Pteria penguin
TTTCTATCACGTATATGGTCAACATTGTATTTTATATATTCCTGTTGAATCTTTTCCACAATATCCATTTATAAATATATTATATCAGAGATATTCTACTGACATCTCTTAAGGAAAATATAAATTCCTAAAAGAAAAGATAAAAGCATCAAGCTTAATCGTATCACAGACAGACACCACTGGGTCCAAAAACCCCTGAGAATCCCGTTTTTCGCTGCAAAACTCTGCAACACCCTGAAAAACACTGAAGTCTGCCTGAAAAACACCGAAAAAATCTGACGGCCCTGATAAACACTGAAAAACTCTGAAGTCCCTGAAAAACTCTGAAAAACACTGACACCTATGACGACCCTGAAAAACTCTGAAAAACACTGACACCTACTGCGATGCCCTCCGGCCGTGCGATCGCGGCCTCGCGTACTTCTATACGGTCCCTTTTATAATATAAGCCCTTGAAAAGGTTCGCTGTTATCTATCTCTGACCTTTAATATGTATTAAATGTGATGAATTTATAAGCAGGGAATAAACAAAAATACTCATTTTTTTACCATTTGTCAAGGACTTATTTTAACGATTTTTATAGATAAAATTACTAAGATATTGTTCCTATTCTGACTTACGTTTGTAAGATGATCTTTACATTTGCAGTTTAATTTATTTATTTATTTATTTATAATAAAAGCACTATTTTTCCGTACATTTCGGCCAGCGGCCTTCCTCGGCGGACTTCATTTATTTATTTATCTATTTTCTTATTTATTTATTATTTATCTATTTATTTAATTAATAATTCATCTATTTATTTATAATAAGAACATTAAACTTTTCCGTACGAAAAATATACATCAAAATAAATTTAATAAAAATAATAAGATTTTTAAAAAATCGATAGACGAAGTTTACAGAAAACTCAGAGTTTTAATTGTAAATAGATAAATAAATACAGAAAAAAAAGAAATAATTAATTCTATATATCCCTTTCAATCATTTTAATAACACATAATGATTGATGTTTATTTTTACATCTTTTCCGATCTATATAAAGAATCCACCCAAATATCGTTATGTTACGACCTTAAGGCCGCTCCCCACTCTCTTTCGAGTTTAAAGGCATTCATGATTAATATTGATAAATCAATATTGCATTCTTCATAAATTAGCGGCCATTCACCGATAAAACGCTGTGAAGTAGCGTTAATTTAATTCTACTAACCCCCCCCCCCTTTTTTTTTCAACAGTGTGCAACTTGAGTGAACGAGCATGGCTTTGAGTATGCATATTTCCTTCTCGCTACAGGCCGTAACGCAGCTACTTATTTAATCCGTATGTAAATTAATGGAACAGAATAGCACTTTATATCAGAGCTTTACAAATCTCACATTTCTCATGTATTCTATAATATTGCTATTATCAGAGGAAATGCGGAAGAATTTGAACTTAAATAATTGATGTAGTTTAGTTAATGACATAAAAATAAATAAATGATCGTGTGTAAAACAATTTATTTCACTTTTGAAGAGTGAAAATCAGTTTTTGTCCTAAACTTTATAAGTCACTGTTAAAATGACACTTTAATTTTGCCAATAACACAAAATTAACATTGAAATGTATCAACTGGATATGTTTCAACCTGTTACTAAATATGTTTTGTCCCCTCATACATACAAAGGTACTGTTAATTACGATTCCCAATTTACAGCATGGTAGGTAACAAACTATATGAGATTACGAGCGATATTTACCGGGTTAAACAACCGGATGTTTATTACGTAATAGAGTACTGATGACATGTAGAATAAAGGTGAAAAAACAAAGACATGTCAGATTTAAATAAAGCAATTTCAGATTCCATGCGTGTGCCGTTACTTTCTGATGAAGATATTCTAGTTTAATATATATATATATAAGAGAGAGAAGGGGCGTGTGTGTGTATGTGTATGGTCTCAATTTAAATATACTATATGATTTAAACATCCTACTCGACAATTTACGACTTTGATCCATAGGTTGGGGCAGATCGAGGTATCTGCTCTAAATATGACACCGTTTACTTGAATTTGTATGTCATTTTGAAAATAAAGGTAAAATACTTTGCTAGTTTTGACAGGACATGGTATTTTTATGTAAGACTTCTATGTCCCAGTCAACAGGGCGAGCGCCCTTGTATTCGCCATTGCTATACATGACCCTTAAAGGATACATTGTTACAATATGTAATAAGGGAGATACTGTTCATAGGCGGATCTAGAAATTTTTGAAAGAAAAAGGGGGAGGGGGAGGGCACAGTCTCCCATTGAAAAGGGGGGGGGGGGGTGCTGTTAGGCGAGCGCCCTTGTATTCGCCATTGCTATACATGACCCTTACTGGATGCATTGTTACAATACGTAATAGGCGGATCTAGAAATTTTTTGAAAAAAAAAGGTGGGGGGGGGGGGGGAGGCACAGTCTCCCATTGAAAAAAAAGGGGGGGGGGGGTTGCTGTTGGATAAAATCATTTAATTGTATAGAGTTACATGATGTAGATTAAGTAGGTGATGATATAACAAACGGCACATACGTTGTTACACTGATATATTGAAACTTATTTGATGCTATTTCAAGCAACATTATTGAATGCCGAGAGAATATTTAATCACTGAAATATTTTATAGGACAAAATTTACGTATGTCATTCGAATGAAAGAGCAACACGTAGACACGTAAAATTTTCAGTTAAAGAAAGTTCTTGTCCTCTGAACTCTGTTATATTACGCTGTTATAATAAGAACAAAGGTTAAATTTGTATATCTTATTTTTGTGTGAAAAGTATTGATAGAGAAAAAAAGTATTGCGTGTGTGTGTGTGTGTGTGTGTGTGTGTGTGAGGGGGGGGGGGGGGGGTGGGTGTTTAAACCTAAAGGTCGTCACATGACAATACATGGGTATAGTCTCTATAAATGTTGCAACAGAATTGGAATAGAATGCATTGTGTTATTTAAAATGAATGACAAGCGATTTTTTTTTGTGGTCGATTTGCTGTCAGTACTTGTGCATTGAATTCGCTTTTCGTATAAAATTTATAGGTACTGGTCACATTCAAATTTTATTTATTTATTTATTTATTTATTTATTCATTTATTTATTCACTTTTTATTTATTATTCAATAATTTATTGTTTATTCACTTATTTATAGGTCTGGAGTTTCTTTTATATATATATATATATTTATCTTCGCTATTTAAATACACAGTTATGAAACAGTGGTATTTACCAGGAATATATGTACATACATTTTCATTTGGAAAAACAAATGTTTATATAAATCTCGGTAAGAAAAGTATATATTGTAGTACGCCTCTGCTGGGTTTGTTTGGTTTTGAATAATGCATCAGTAAAATTAAATTTAGAGATTCGTTAAAATAATTTCACATCAAACCACCGTACAAAAATGCAAGATATGTTTTATTTATTTTCTCTCCCCCCCCCCCTTTTTTTTCTACTTCACCACTAATTAACTCATCACATTTTATATACATTAATGCTAATAGGGCTTACAGAAGGGACCGTATAGAAGTACGCAAGGCCTCGATCTCACGGCCAGAGGGCATCGCAGTAGGTGTCAGTGTTTTTCAGAGTTTTTCAGTGGCGTCAGAGTTTTTCAGGGTCGTCAGTGTTTTTCAGGGTAGACTTCAGAGTTTTTCAGTGTTTATCAGGGCCGTCAGAGTTTTTCATGTAGACTTCCGTGTTTTTCAGGGTGTTGCAGAGTTTTGCAGTGAAAAACGGGATTCTCGGGGGTTTTTGGACCCAGTAGTGAGAAGAAGTCACCACAGAATTGCAGGTTTAAGCATGTAATAATTTTAGGGGAAAAAGAAAATATGAACATGGCAAAAACTTCGATTAAAGTGCAGTTTTGATACCGATTAAAGACAGTGACAGTAGTTATTCCATTGGCTTGGTTGACCGTTTTACAGTCCCACCTTTCCACTCATCAAAAAATATTATAATTAAATGACATGTATTTAAATCAAATTCCCTCCATATAGGGAGTAACGATTACAAATTTTCTCAGGTAGAGAGGTCATAAAAGTATCAAAAAGCATAGTAATGAAGAGTAAGACGAAAAAAAAAAAATGAAAATTATATAAATTCACATCAACATGAGTAAACTGTCTTCTGCTGATCTGGAAGCGTGTTCAGACTGATCTGCAGCAATCCTAAGTGAGAGGGGACAAGGTTCAGGACCATGTCTCCTCTTAAAAAAAGTTTCAAGAAGACCCGTTATATTGTACCAACTTACCTGTTAGGCAGCGTGCAACGTTCAAGTTAAAGAACGTAGAAGGGCCATATATATGACTTATTATCTTTTTGAGAATCCTGGAGTCATTTTGTCGATGACGAAGACGTGTCACTATTTTGGAAGCCCACGATATAAAATTTTCGGACCATTTGACACTCCTGAGTTCGTAAATAAAATCATGATGGGAAATGCCATTGGATCCATACTATTGAAAAGCATTTCCGAATTTTGATAGAAGTTTTGAATAATAAAAATAATAATAAATAATAAACCAAGATATTTTATAAAGTCTATGATACCTGTTCAAATTTTCAACGTTTTTAGTAAGCTTTTTGCATGAAAGACCAATTTAGTATAGGTTTTGGCAAATAGAGTGAGAGTTTTAACCATCCAGATAATTTAAAATTGGAAATACAAAATCCTTACGTTTTGTCTATGCTGTTTGATAGATAAATGTTACTACTGAAGGACGAAATTTCTTTGTTTACAAAAAGTACATATAGATGTGAAATAAATAAGAAATGTGTGTGCATTATTCTGCACGGTGGTATGACCTGATGGAAATTATATATTATTCATAGCATTATTTGTTTTACATATGGGTATTTTATATTGATTTGTCCATGTATGGAGGTCATACATGTAAATTTATTCCTTATTTTATTCTATTTTTGATCGAGCGCCAGAATAAATGATCAGTTTTCTGTTCATTTAATCATTCTATATTGCACAGCAAGTATATACATGCATACAGTATAGAATGCTTTTTCGAATTTCTTGGTTATGTTGGAATTATTGTGACATGTATAACTCTTGTTCGAAAGTCTCTGAATAAAATATGTGATAAATTAATGAAGTTGAGGATTTCTTTTATCTAAATATGTATGATCTTGACATACTAGTGTGTACGTTGGAATTCACAAATGATGCATGGCTTATTTGAAGACAAAACATAAGCATGGATGCATGAAATTGTAGCTGTGTGAACTTTTGCTCAAATTATCCCTGGGATATCATATTCGATGTATATCATTATGTCAGTTCTCAAATGATAAATGTATCATTATTAATAAAAGTTTATGACCTCTCCCCTTGAGAAAGCTGTTGATCCTTGTTCTCAATATGGAGGATTATTTATAATTTTTCTAATGTGTACTTTTGGATTGTGCTGCTTTTGCGGTGAGTGGGTAGGTGGACGGGCGAGTGTTCTCTCCTAAATAATTCAGAACAACAGTGATGATTGATGATAGTTTACACATTAAAGCTCCTTTGTTTACCCTTTCTTGTTACTAATTTAGCATGGTGACATTGCAGTCGGTTTTTAATAGAGAATTCTCATTTTAAAAGAACTCCAACACCCAGTCTGTGGTTTTGATGTTAGACGATAATGTATTTTACGAGCATGTTATCCACCAATTTGAAGGCTCTCTTTCGACTTTTCTGTCCCTTACTCCATAGTGCTCTAGCGTCCGCTCATTTGGCGTCTTTTCAGTTGGGTGCAGTCCTAACCTTACATAAAGTGCACTTCAAGTTAACTTTATGACTGCTTTTCAAGTTCACTTGGCGACAACAGAGTAAACTTGGAATCAAGTTTAGTAGTAAACTTGATTCCAAGTTTACTAGTAAACTCGATTCCAAGTTTACTCCTAGTGCACTTCAAGTTTAGTTTACTTTCTATATACATGTGCATTAACTATATTTTTCTATTAAATATATATATATATATATATATATATATATATATATATATATATATATATATATATATATATAAAAGCACTAAAAAGGAAATTGTAACAACATTCACTATTCATAAATATCGGATCAACCTCAATGAAGGTTAATGCAAATCGCTCGAGAAAAAGGGGTCAATATAAAAGTACAGGTAAGCGATAACGATACTAAAACAATTAAAAAATTGCCAAATTTTCGAAGCAATCTGCTTCCTCTTCAGGGCACAAACATACAAACACTTACATAAATATAAAGACACAAAAAGATAGATAGAAAATATATATAAAGCACTAGTCTAATAGAAACTGGTTTCTTGAATTGGCTACATAATGAGCATTTCACTATGCGCTATCTAATAGGAAATGAGCCAAACACAAGCTAACAGCTTGCTTACTGGTCAAGTGGCGCCCTCTAAAATGTATTTCAATTGACCTACTGGAGGTAATTAGACTAGGTGATAAGAAGTTATAGATAGAAGGACAAAGAAAATAATTAACAGAAATAAATGGGAGTGAAAAACAAATAAGTGATAAAATAAGTACCAATAAAAATAAAAAAAAAATACTGTCAAGACAAGTGGTGATATTGGATGACGAGTTACATGACTCGTATATGCAATTGTACATAATAAGACAATTATTTCTATCGTGTTATACGAAACTGGATTATTGTAATAAACAAACGTGAAAAGTAAACTTGGTGTCATGTGATAGTAAACTTGAAGACGGAATTACTTTAAAGTAAACTTAATATCAAGTGCACTTGACTAAACTTTATGACTGGTATTCAGGACGAAAACGAAACTTAAAGTGCACTTGTCAAGTGCATTTGAATGTAAGGTTAGGACTGCACCCAACTGTACATCTCTCCGTCTGGATGTATTGTCTTTTTTAATACTTTCTGCTTCTTATAGCTGGCCTACCTATCAAAAGGCCTAAGTCTTCCGAAAAGTTTTAACAGGAGAGGAGAGGCTACCTGAAGAGACGGTTAACACAAAACGTATGACAACAGTATGTTTCCTCACAACACATAGTACTTCGATATTTAACATTTGAACCACTAGATTAATTGATCTCTTTATATTTGTAATGCAAATCTGAGATACCAATCCCATTTCCACAACTCGAAAGGAGAAAACAGAAAGCATCTGACACAGCTGTAAGACACAAATCACTAAGGACATGCACACAAAATGATAATAACATGACAATACATGTATGTGTAAATATAACGCAATCATTAAAATGTCTTTACAACAATTTAGTTATGTGTCTATTATTTCATTTTCACTGATACACTGATATTATACATTACGGAAGCAAGTCTACACATCAGTGTAATATAAATGAAACATCGTAATTTGTATTAAATGTTCAATGCACGGTGGGCACTCTGTGACGGGTTTTCTAAACATTTTTAGAGGTGACAATGTGTTTTATGACACAAAATATAAAATGTAAAACTACATGTGTATAATGTTCATACTGCATATTGCATTCAAATTAATTCCCTAATATGTATCGAAGATATTTCATTCAAGATATTACACTATCCAATCACATGATACCCCTCTTCAGCTTTACATCGACTATCAAGGACATGTGAAACAAACTAGCCAGTACAACTTCAAATAAATATATACTTACGTTTGAAGTCTTATCACTGTTCTGTTGTTTTCAAATAATTGTTTCAATGTTATGGTGTGTAGTTAAGTGAACTTGACATATGGAAAGTTGGAAATGTATTTGTGTTTTCATTAAATAGGTATTGGATTAGTGTATCCATCATTTGAACTGTGTACCGATTACGGAAATCTAAAAGTTAATATGCCATTTTTTTTTTATTCCAGTAAACATAATATATATATTTTTCATTATCATGTTTTAAAGATCCCTTGCTTTGTAATTTCAAACATGGCACTGAAACCTAACACATTTTCCTACAAATGCTATATATGCTTATAGGTCCCAGATCGATACCTCGTGATGCATGATATGAAAAAAAAATTGCATTGTGAACCACGACATCTCAAGGGCGGATAGCATAATCCAGTCAAGTATGTCATATCTTATCAGTGCTATTATGTCATATGAAACATCTTTAAAAGTAATACAGATAAATTATGAACATTGAATTTTATATAATTAGGATGAATTGTGGCAATGTGATAATATGTAAAAGCTTTCTATTATAATATTATTAGTTTTTGCATTTGGTTAGCGGAATGAGATCACAATTTTCTTAAATTCTATGAATTACACCTTTTCGGAAAATACATAGGTTGACAGATTTCTCAAGACATTGTGGTATCAAACATATTTACTTACAAAAAGGTCAGTTGTTATAATTCTGTCTATTATAATAAATCATTGAACTGGATTTCTCATTTCGGGTTTGTTAGGGATATATTAGAGTTATATGAAAGGATTTGTCTTTTTATGTACATACAGGACAGTTTGTACGAATTCAGCTTTGTGCGAATAAAGGAACAAATAAACTAGAAAAAGTACATAATTGGTGCCCATGGGGTTATAAGTTGTTCATTGGAATTCAAAAACACATATGTCCTTTATTTCATAATTGAATCACAGGTGAAGAAAATAGCGCATATGGTGCACTATGTTAAGTAAACAATGAAGAAGTACCGAAGGATTTAGCATATTTCCAAGTACATGCAAAAAAGAATAATATCGTGTATTGAGCCATATTCACATCAACTTAAAATGAGGGGAGACGATGTGCCCGGGAGATGTAATCATCTCTGTTTGCATGAAATTCACGTACAAACAATCAAATCTTTATTTTAATACTGGGTTGATGCCGGTAGACAGTTAATTACTAAGGATATCGTCAGCCCAATTTTAAGTACCCCTTCACTGACTAGAAATATATACCTCAAATTTACTATGAATATCTCCCTCATATACAGCTCTGCCTATAGCGGGTTCTTTTTAATTTTCATTTAGGTAAATGTAATAATGAATTTGCTCTTTAGATATGTATTTTGTTTTCGGTTTAGGTCTTGAGCAAGCAAGCAGGAGATGCTCGGACACCTGATCTCATTTCATCATAAGGGTTCACATATGCTCTTCAAGTAGACATATTATGTTATTTTCTACTTGGTTTTCATTTTCATTGATTCTGTATGTCTTCTGGTCTCATAATTGTCGGACTTATGGTTTGGATTTATCCATCATCTTTATATTACTATGACAAAAGTCTTCACAACCCCACCCCAACATCTAAAAAATAAAAATAGATAAAATAATCAAAACAAACTAATCAATTGTGATCCAAATGTCAGTTCCTCTAAACGCCATTGTAATAAACAGCCTTGCACATAAATACAAGATCGCTTGAGGTTTTGTCTGCAGATACTAATACATATTCGGTGTGTATTCTTTCTAATACTGTCATTACATATAGGTCATAGAATGCATAATGATGGCGGGTCCTCATGTACCTCTTCAGTCAGCTAATATATGATTTTATCAAACAAGTTTCAACCAGCACTTTTACACTACTCCGACGTGTCCAGCTCCTTGAAATTATGCCTAGCTCATCTTCTGGCATAACCCCCTGTGAAGCTAGCGGAAAGGTCCATTGTTTACGATATCAACATCTTCAATGATGACATTTCAACAGAAGTATAAGGGAATTTCATGAGGAGCGCTTAAACGTTGTACGATTTTAGGTATTGCAGTGTCTGTATATAATCGAAAAGAGTGGAAGCGAATGTTCGGATATAGCTATAGCCTATAGATAGTTTTGATTTATGTCTAAAACCGGAAGAATCCAAGATTCAGTGCACATGTAGGATCACAATAAATGAAATCATCAAAGACACAAAGGTAATTTTTTTCATCGGTAGTAATCATACATTGATTAGTGTTCAAACAAATATATATATAAATAAGCATTTTGTCTATATATACAAAAACTATTGTCGATTACAAATATTTATGTGATGATATTGTGATCATTCAGCTGTCTTGTCAATCCACGAATGCCTGTTTGGCTCCTTTACCAGGACAAAATCACAAGATAAGCAGCAATGTACGACATGAGCATAGCTGAAGATAGGAAAATATACACAATGTATCATTCGTCTATACAAAAAATTATGAAATACATTACGTTTTAACTTATCATATGACTGTATGTTAAAAAAAGGGAATGTTCGGATATAGCTAAAGCCGATAGATAGTTTTGATTTATGTATAAAACGGAAGAATTCAAGACTCAAAAGAAAAAAGAGGAGTTACCGGCTCAGTTATGTGGCAGAACTCACCATGGAGCTATACAATACATGAATATAAAAAATATAATAGAACATTTAACACATTACAAAAATATTTGATTGTAGTGCAATTACGATACCGACTTAGGACGGTCATTTAATTTGACAAAAGCCAAACAAATGGTGTGGTTAACTAGTTTACGGGCCCACCTTCCCACTCATCGTAACAGCAGAACAATCAAAATGCACATTCTGCAAAGTTCAATACATTATTTAATTCCTCTTAATTAGACACACCTGAGTACATACCGTTATACTTAGTATTTACACCATTAAGTTGCTGCAATTGCTGAGTGTCGAACACTTTGAATGTTCGTTTCACTCGATCTGTTTGGCCCTTTGAGGTTTCAGTGATTCCAGCTCTTCTTTTTCTACTGCTTATTGGATCCCCAAGACACTACATTGAAATAAAGATTTACGAATTTAGTGCTCTAAAGTTGTGTATGTTAAAAATTAAATTTATGTAATGACACTAATTGCCCAGCATTTCAAAATTATGATAAACCCTTTAATATATTTAAGAAAACCTGTTTGACACCTCAATTATACATGTTGTCTAAATTTCATTATATTCTTATATGACATATACATGCCAGAAAAATTCATTTCTTGTGGACGTTTAGGGCTTTGGACTAAATAAACTGATAACGAAATAATACATACATTTTGATTTTCAGTATAGCACTTTCTGTCATTTAGACGGCAAATTATAACATCACATTCAATGGTAATATATTGGCTATCCATAAATCTAAATCCAAACATTTTTGCAGAAACTTCACCAATTGTCACTTTCCTGAATGTTTCAATGAATTCGTCAGCCTCATTTCCAATGCAACTGAAAATAAATTAATTTAACGCATAAATACACACATAACTTGGCATTTGAATGCATTAGACAATAGCATTTTTCGTTTACGTTGTTGTGTAATACACCATTCCAAAAGTTTTGAGAAGTGTTTTCAATATCCTTTTTACACGACATTTACTTTTACAAGTAAATCTGTTTACTAATGTACTTATTACTCGACACAGATTTTACATCATATTTCTGAAATAGAATACCTAAAACAACGTTAAAAAAACTTATATCAAAATAGACCAAAAGAAAAAAAGAGGAGTTACTGGCTCAGTTATGCGGCAGAAGTCACCATGGAGCTATACAACACATGAATATAAATAATATACTAGAACATATAACACATTACAAAAATATCTGATTGTAGTGCAATTACCATACCGACTTAGGACGGTCATTTAATTTGACAAAAGCCAAACAAATGGTGTGGTTAACGGGCCTACCTTCCCACTCACCGTGACAGCAGAACAATCAAAGGAAGTACATTTAAAATTTTATAAATAATTCTCCATGTAAAGAACAAGGGTTAACAGGTATATTATATTGAGAGGTCATAAAAATATAAACATGTAAGGTATTGTAAAACACATAATAATATAATAATATATGCGACATCAACATGATAAACCATGCTCTGCCAGTCTGAAAGCGAGCTAAACCCCTAGATCTGTAGGAGTACCGATTAACAGTCAGAGGGGACGAAGTTGAGGACAAGGCCCGTCATATAGTCCCCACCGCCCTGTTAGTCAGCGTGCAACCTTCAGGTGAAAGTCTGCATAAGGTTGAGAGGGGCCAAATACAAGACCTATAGTCTTTTTGATTATCTCAATGCCATATTGTCTATTTAGGAGAAGTTTGACTATTTTATTACATGATTAAATAACGTTATCGGAGCCTTTTACTTTCCTTGGTTCATATACGAGATCACCGTAAAAATTAGGATGGGAAATTCCATTGGATACATACTGTTGAAAAGAAATATTTCGAAATTTAGATAGAAGTTCTGAATAAGATCTGAAGAATTTGCAGAATGTTTTTCTTAGCTTGTGATATCTGTAACCGTGAGTTAAAAGTTTAGTAGTAATTTGTAAATTTCGTTTATGAAAGTCCGAAACATCGGTGCAGCCTCTGACAAATCGAACTAATTGAGATATATAGATACCATGATGGGAGTCGAGGGACATCACCATCCAAGTAAGGGAAATTTACAATAGGAAATCCAAAATCCTCACGTTTATCATAAATATTAATATATATTAGGTGTTTGATAATTTTGATGTTTAAATCCAAGAAAGGTGTAGATTTATCTCAAGTATTAGCTTTATTCAATGTGAGCTCTGGTGGATATATTTCTGATATAAATTGTTCGAATTCAGGTATTATTAAATGTGTCAATGACGTCAAAACGTTTTGATTTTTGAATAGAAACCATAAAATCCCTCTCATAACAATAAAGAAATAAATCTGCTATCAGAGGCGCGCAGTAAGTACCCATAGGAATCCCAACTATTTGCTGATATATCTTGCCATCAAATTGCACAAAAATATTATTCATGAGAGTACAGAATTTATATGAAGTATATTGTTTGTTGGAAAAAGAATCCGGAGTTATTGGAAGTACATATGTACGTTTTAGATTCTCTGTGAAAACACCATTGTATAAGAGACAGCAACTTGCTTTTAATCAAATCACGAGGCAGAGATGTATAAAGTGTAGAAAAATCAAATGTAGAAATTTGAGTCGCTTTGAAATTTAGCGAAAGAGGTTTGTCTATAACTTCATGAGAATTTTTAATCGACCAAAGTAATTGATGTTACTATTATGAAATGCGACATCACAATATTTGATAATATGATCTTTTATAGCAGACGTAATATGCTTCGATAGTATCGTAGTAGAGCAGTGGCTAGAATTAGATATAAACGTAATTTATATGGACTTTTTTGTAGTTTTGGGAGCCAATATATGGTTGGTAGATCAGATTTATCAGTTTTAATTTTGAAGTCGGACATGGTCATGAGGTGATCGTGCAAGGTGCTGTCTGTTGAGGTAGGGCTTTCCACATATGTATGAGTGGAGTTTAATTTCCTCTTTGAATGTATTTTGTATGTTAATCAACGAGCCATCCTTTACAATACCGTTATGAAATTCCCACCAGTTACAACTGAAAAACTACTTTCCGCCGATCCGGCACTTTCGTTTGAAAATAATGTTGAAATTGTGTTAGCTGTACAAGCATATATTAAGGCTACTAAACGCTTTTAACCATTAGATTGTTGGGTTTATTCAAACAATTCTTTTTATATGTAAATGTATGTGCTTTCTTTTCAATTGAAGATTCATAAACTTTCCATTCTCTTCTTTTCTTTCTTCTTCCTACCTTTTGTCTCGTTTTTTCATATAAAATGGATAGTAGTATCATTATTGTACCGCCATTATGACATATTGTTAACAACATTCGAATTTGTAGGGAGAGGGCCTTTCATAATGTTGCTTAACTTGTGGCCCGATCCCGTTTCCCTATTTATGGAAATAAAATATGTTTCAATCAATTTCAATCAATGGAGTTTAATTTCGTTTTTATGTACTTAAATATAATATAGTTTTCAAACAACTATTATGTTATTACCTGCTTTATCAGCAGGAACAAAGACATATTTAGCATGGATGTCAGCTATCTTCTTTTTAGTAGAATTTGCCGTCAATATATTAGGCTGTTGAAATAAATGCGGATTTTCCGTAAAGTTATTAATACGGATATCGACAATTCTGAAAATCTCGTATTTCCAAGCATTAATAGAATGAACCTTTACCCATTCTTTTTTACGCCAACGTTTACAATTTGTAGTTAAAGCATCTTCTATAACGTCTCGGCATTTATTGAAATCTATCCTGGACGGTAACCTATATTTAGGTCCTTTTCCAAAAACGGTGCGCAATTTCTTGTCCGAAATACAGTTTAGGTCACCAGTAATAACATGACCTGCCGGTTTATAAACATATTTAGAATTTTCACAAAAACACGACGAAGGAATAGAGTCTGAAACATCAGGGTTAGATGTAACTTTATTATAATTTAAAATAAGATTTCTTATAGGCTTTTTGTACTGGAAACAAATAAGTGGAGGTTCTAAATTCTCAAAATATTGGGGGATTTTAGATGTGACTCTATGATCGCGGAAAATATTAGAAATGTTAAGTAGATCGAAGCCTTTATTAATAAATTTAATTTTGAGAAATTGCTGCTTGAGCGGAAGCGAAGGAATGCGAGGAAAGAGTTTATTATATGAAAATAAAATAATCAAATTGAGTTTATATCAATCAGAATTGCGTAAACTTCGAAGATCAGCTTCGTCCAGGATAGGTTTCAATTTATTTACCAGAATAGTGGATAGTGCATGCAAAAGTTCATGACGGCCATTATTTTTGCGATAAATAGAAGATCGTTTAATGACCTATTTAATGACCTATTTTTCTGATGTTACGATTACGGCGACGACCATGTGACCTACGTTTTCTAATAGTTTTATGTCTTAATGTAAAAATATTGATCTTATTCTGACGAGAAGAAATGTTACCTTGTCGATATATTTCGTCGTTGAGACCGAGAGGGTATGTGGTTTGTAGTTGTTTAATCCAGTAGAGCTCGGTTTCCAAAAGCCGTTTTTTAATATCTGATTTCGTATCATCTGGTAATTTAGAGATATTTTCCACTGGAGTTATTTTCACATTGTTAATATTATGGTGGTATTTATTAAAGTGATTATAAAGAAAATTCTGGTATTTACGTCGTGAATTATTACGAATTTTATAACAATGAATCCGAAAACGTTGTTTCAAAGTTTGAGAAGTTTCCCCGACATATTGAGCCCCACATCCTCTAGCTTTTCAAGTGATGACATATATAACATTGGCAGTATTTCAAATTATGTCTTTGTCTAATTTGGTGTTAAATGTATTTCCATTAACCGAAGATACAATATTGGACTTGCAGCTTAAATGATGGCAAGTAAGCATTTCTTGGCGTTGCACTTATTAATCTTAGAATACCCTCTGCGTATAGAATGTACAGCTCTGTAAGAATTTATAGGTGTGAATGTTTTTGAAAATGAAATAGAACGTTTAATAGGGAAACTACTTTTAAGTGGAGAAATATGAACTTTAGTGGTGCCGAATAATTTTCTACAAGAAATGCCAGGTATATGAAGAGTGGACACAGAAGGCAATCAATGAATAACCCGCTTGTATAGCGAAAGTGAGCTAGGCAATAAACGCATATTGAATGTATAAAAACCCCTTGCTCTTGAGGTCATTCCATGATTTTCATAACATTTTAAACCAAGTGTCATAACATGATATGTTGAATAATACACAATAGTTGCGACACAGGCTTAGTGTGGTAATTTGAAATCTCATTACACATTGTTATGGTATGAAAAAGTAGAACAATTTAAAGGACAGTCTTTAAACATTGTAACACATATAGAATAACCTTACACACAAAGCAGAACAGAAAATAAAACAAAAACACAAAAATATTAGCACACTAGTGTATCAATGTCTTCATGTGTTCTGTAAATATGCATTAAGGTTTTTATTCCTAATTAAAAACACTAACCTTGCTAATGCTGTATTCCATAGTTCTAGATTCTTATCTGATCTATCGTCATCACCCTGGTAGGCTGTACATTTTTTCGGAATAATGTTGTAATTGGCTATAGGAAATATATTTCTGCTTAAGTACTAATAACAGTAAATTTCATAGAGTTAAGTAGAGTGGTTGTTTGTGTGAAAAAAACTCCCTAAAACAAAAATAAAAAAACCATAAAAACAAAACAAAAACAAAAACAACAACACAAAAACCCCCCAAAACAATCAAACGAACAAACAAAAGAAAAAAAAAACAAAAAAAAAAAAAAAAAAACAAAACAAACGAAACCCAAATAAATAGTTTCTTTGGGGTTCGCATTTGCCTGAATATGACACTATTCACGATGTTGTCCTTTTATTCCATGGCCTATGAGATATGCTTCACCTTTCTTCGTTCTATACTCATTATGTTGGTATATAACATTGGATTGATTGATTATTGTTTTACGTCACACTACGATTATTTCACGTATATGGTGAGGTCATCTGCCTGATGCATCACATACAAAATAAGACATTTGCAACGGACCCATCCGTAGCAGTGGGGGATCTTTTATGTGCCACGACCTCGGCTTCCACTGTAACATCAGAAAGACAGAATACCGGCGTGCCTAGGGCGGCAGTTGAGCCTAGGACCTATCGGTCACGAGTCGAGCACCGTATCCACTAGGCCACACCGGCTTGGTATGTAAATTAGACTCTATTATATATGTGTTGGGTATTAAAGCAAATTGATAATGATACCTACATGGTGACACGTGGTATTTGAGAATAAGATAAAAAGGCTCTCCAACATAGATATTTGAAATTTCCTGGTCGGTTCTGTTGTAGGTTCCCTCTTTCATGAAATACATGTCTACCTGCGATATTTCATTTTGAAGTGCTGGTATTGGTTTTATATCGCTACAATTCAAATATCAAAGGTATAGATTAATTAGATAAAGTTATCTGGGCTAGTCGATAATCCGAGGCATGCAATATTTCAAAATCAAATGATATATCAGTGCTATGGCATCTACAACAGATTTTAGACCAGGAGAATTCATCGTCTGTTTTACTACATACATACAATATTGAATCTCTCATTATGCATACATAATGGCAATGCAAGTAGGGAAACTGAATACAAATGTCTAAACCGCAAATTACGAACATTTCTTTAATATGTCTTCCTACAGAGAACATTCGACAATCCACAAATGGTAAGGTAAAAGTAATTTTTAACATAGTACTTATTAAGGCACAACAATGTGCAACAATGCACTATGATGGAACTTGACGCAGTAAGAGATTAGACCTAATCGAAATCAATGAAGTGAAATCAGATATCCCATGCGGATGAGTTACATCTGCTATTATACCACTGCTTTGTCTTTGGATAACCTCTGATATAATTATTTAAATGTCGCGATCATTAACTTCTGTGAGGAATTACTCTAAAAGAAAGAACATATAAGCGGATAGGTTAGCCCCTGCTTCCTGATCTATGCAAAACGAGTACTGATAGTGTCCGTTGAATTTTCGAAATATACCTTAACACATCATCTTACATTTGGTTGTTCACTTAAAAGTTTACCTCAATGAATGGAATTATTTCTAGCACAAACGGGATATGTAAATATTGTAAATAAAATAAGTAAATGACTTTGAGATTTCATCAATGTTATGCCGTGTTGCAGATAACGCATTACTATCAATTTCATTTTTATTTTTATTCATTTTTTTCTACAATGATAATTCCATGTCCTTGCCATCAGCAT
Source organism: Pteria penguin (assembly GCA_035048485.1). Taxonomy (NCBI): domain Eukaryota; kingdom Metazoa; phylum Mollusca; class Bivalvia; order Pterioida; family Pteriidae; genus Pteria; species Pteria penguin. Next base: position 42,926,774 of record CM068589.1, read on the forward strand.
CTAACTACGCTTAAAAACATAAATATAAAACTATTTAAAAATAACATAATCGACATTTTTTCTTGTCGTTTTGTCAAACGAATTTGATTCTCAATATTTCAATATACGCCATATGAAAATTTTTGTAATAAATGAATTCCTATGAAGTTTTATAAAACTGTATCAACAATGAAGAAAAAGAATCCATTAAATATATAACTAATTTATATACTAAATTACCTTTCATGAAAATGGTGAATTGTTTTTTCATGTAATCCGCTTTCCGGTAAAGGATTACAGGTGAGATTGAATTGGTGGTATCCATGTTTTCCTCCAAGGATGTTACTTAGTTGGCTTGTCTGTGGATGGTCTTGGGTATGATTTGCTACTGTTACTGTTGGTGATGATGATGTTGTTGTTGGTGTTTCGAACGTCTCATTGAAGTTTTGATCCCATACACGTACATAAACGTGTCTCGATATAGTGTAATTATTCTATTTAGATGATAAAGATAGATGAATAACCAAATAGATAATAAGCAAATAATCAAATACTAATTGTTATACAAAAAAGGAACTAACGAGGCTGAGTATAATTTCAAATTGATAAAGTTCTGCTTTAGAAATTTTGATCAAACTAATATCACCTGTGAATAATGGGTGCCAATAATTCAAACAAAGTGAAGTGTCCATCTTGTTTGGCCTCGGGAACATCTCAAGTTTCATGTATGTTTAACACAGGACCCTATATACATCAAAGTACTTACAGTACTGATAGCCGGGCTAATACCTTGTCAAATACACAGGTGCTCGTTTTCATATAAACAACGGCTCCGCCCCTGTACACCACTGTACGTCTCCGTCTCGTACTATGAAATAAGAAGGTAAGTAACTTCTAATCTCTCTTGGTCTCGCTTCGAGGTTTAGGGGGCTTCAATATTTTGTTTTACGTCGATTACATTAAACTTGATGGCCTCAGACGCTTCGTATTGATAAATCATGCCAGAAAAGACAAAGTTACATCACAATCGACCTACATTTACTTACGTACAGCGAGAATCTTTGTTTACCTCCCTCCGTGAACGGAAGTAGAATTCCGTTTGAAAACATGCGCGTGTTTTCGTTTTCCGAATGACACTGACGATAGGTAAACAACCGAGACATCCGAAAAAGTTCGGGAAAATTTGACAGAAATGGATGAATTTCAGCAAACTTCTTTAAATTTAGCGAGAGGACGCCATAATTTGTTAATAATCGGTCAGGCAGGAACAGGCAAAACGCATGTGATTGCGTTATATATTACAGCAACTCTGATGTAGTGCTTAAAATGTTGGCATTGTCTGTCCCACTGGAATAGCAGCCGCGAGGTTTAGTGACTTGGGAGGAAGTACAATTCACAAGTGGGCCGGGATTTCCGATAGAAGGTATAGTAACAGTGCAATTCTTCACTTATTAAAATTCGATGAACGAGTTACATCTGCCAGTAACAACATTTCAAATGTAGATGTAAATCATAAGTTTGGTGGAATACAGGTGATAATGAGTGGAGACTTTTACCAGTTGCCACCTATTGCAAATGAATTATATGGTGATGGGGGTCATCACTGCTTTCAATTGGGATGGTTCAATGATATTTTCTCGCATACAGTGGAACTAAAAACAATCCATAGACAATCCGAGCCACTCTGATAAAGTGCATTAATGAATGTGCACTTGGATGTGTTTCTAAGGAAAGTGAGCAATTCCTGATCAGTTTATCAAGACCTATTGATGTAAGTGCAGTTCAACTATTTGCGAGAAATATAGATTCTGAATTGTACAAATACAGGAAACTAACGGATGTACAAGATAAGCTTTGGACATACAATTCAGTTGATGAGGGATCTGAATATTACCTCGGAAAATTCATAGCACCAAAGCACTTAGGACTTAAAGAGAACTGCCCACTTATTCTACTGAAAAACTTGAGTGACATACTTGTAAATGGGCTCCAAGGGACTATTATTGACCTGAAAAAGACTCTGTTGATGCGAAAGTTATCATCGACAACAAACCTGTGATATCAAAAATCTCTTTACTCATTCACTACAGTTGATCCAGTAACAAAGAAAATCTTGGCTAAACGTGTTCAACTACCACTAAATCTAGGATATTCAATAACCATTCACAAGTCCCAAGGTATGACCTTGAATTCAGTGGTTGTCAATTGTGAAAACTGTATTCATCCAGGTCAGGTTGTGGCTGTGGCTGTGGCTATTGGGCGGGCAGTATCATCCGATGGGTTGTGTGTGCGCAACTTTAAAAAATCCCTCTGCAAACAACATCCACCATCTGTAAGAGAATTTTACACGAAAATAACTGTTGGAAATGTCATAGAGGATCTATCATGCTGCAGATTCACAAGTATGAAAACTGATGATGATGATGGTGATGGTAATGATGATGATGATGATGACACATATACTATTCATGAAAGCTTGCCAGAAAATGAATCTGACATTTCTGATGAAGAATATATTAGTTTATTAGATTCAAGTTTCTCAGAAGATACATGTGAAATAGTTGATGGATTTGATATGAAACCACTTCTAGATGATTGTATGAAAGACTTTATGGATACACCAGCGGAGAATATAATTACAAATTTCAAAGAACTAATTATGAAAAATTACAAACCTCTTGAAAATTTCTATAGAACACAGTGTTGTCATATAGGAAACCCTTTAGAACGTGGATTTCCACCTGGACAGACCTACTCAAATAAAAACATAAGTGAATTTTTCAAAGCTTTTCACAAGTATATGTCCAGTGATGAATACAGGAAATCAGCAGAGTCATTACTACTCTGTAGTTGTACAAAGTATCAACTACAGGACCAGAGTTCCAGCTTCTAAGGAGTTTGGTCTTTAACATTGAAAAGGAAAAAATAAACAAAGTATATCGAGGACTAGATCTGTCGCTAACTATGAAACCTGTAAAATTGTCATCAGAACATGTTATGTCAGCTGGTGGTAGGGGTAAAGTAAGATATATTGCAGGCTATATAGTGGCTAAATTAGGATACAGAGTCTCCAAACAACTGAGAAATTCATTGTTTTCCAAAGGAAAAGAGGACTTAGTGCAAGCGCTTCAAACAAAAATGGACATTCTAAATTCACTGAGTGTGACATATGAGGAACTTATACAGTCAACATCTGATAGTGATCGTTTGCATGAAACGGCCAGAAAACAAAACAATAGAGAGGGCTTAACAAATGTAACAGACAACACATTTAATTTATTTATGCATTTAGAAAAAAAATTGTAGAGAAAAACTATCTAATGAGTCTGTTTTAAAACATGGAAAAAATATTTTTGACTATGCCATATCTGCAATAGAAAGAGACATGGATATATTAAAAATGTGGGTAGATATGATAACTACAAGTTACCGTGGTTACCACAATGATGACAGTTTATTAGAAGAAGACCCAGTGAGGGGAGTCATCACATCTCTAATGATGTTTGTGAATTTTCATTAGAATTATTTGAATCGGCAGTTACACTGTTTGTGAAAGTCAGTTTAGCCAGTTTAGGAGAGATTACCTCACTGCACTTAAGAAACAAAAAAAAAAACAAAAAACAAAAAACAAAATAAATAAATAAATAAATAAAAGCTCTGCGCAAAAGGGTAAGTGAGACGACAAAGAAACAATCAGACCTGGTTAACATGAAATTCATCATGAATGATAGATCACAAAATAAAAATGTGTCGCATTTACGACTTAAAGCTGAAATTACCCAAACTCCTCTGTATTTAAATGACAGGAAGTTTATAAAGAAGGGATTGGGTCAACTCTGTAAACTATATGGGATAAATATGCCCATGCAAAAGAAGAAAGAAGAAACCAGCTCATTATTATCAGAGATAATTTTAAATTCTGAATGTTTACCATACCCAGCAGAGCTTTCTAGTGATGCTGCATCCAGTGCCCAAGGACCTAATGTTTCTGCACAGTCTTCTTCTGTGACTGCCTCCCCCGATTGTATGGGGTTGCCTTCTGAAATTTCACAAGACAATTGCATTGTATGCACTAAAGAAGACACAGACAATGAATGGATTTTTTGTGATAGCTGTCAAGATATTTGATGACAAGGAGTGGGCTGGACTTACTGAGGAAGCTTCCACATATACATGCAGATTATGCAAGCCTTAATTAATCAAGGTAATTTTGTCTGTAAATCTATTTTCATGAAATATTTATCACTTTTTATGCCCCCAGATTGATAAATCAAAAGCTTATGGTTTTTTTTTTTTGTCTGTTTCTCTGTTGTCAATATTAACCTTGACCACAACTTTTCAGACATGAGAGATATAGACTTCATATTTGGTATGCACACTTCACTAATGGCGCCCTTTCAAATGACACCAAGTTTGATGACTTTGTTGCCTTAAAGCTAAAAATAGCTTACATGTATTTGGAGTTTGTTACATTGTATAGCTCCATGGTAACTTCTGCCACATAACTGAGCCAGTAACTCCTCTTTTTTTCCTTCAGGGGCATAGTGTTTCACAAACAGTTCTTGTTATATCTAAAGCTATTATATAATTATGTATTCCATAGACATGTAAATACAAGTACCTGTATCATAAAAGAAATCAAAATATGTTTGGTTACATTACAGACCAAGGGACTAAGAATTTTTAGATTATAATATGTTTATTACAAAATGTACTTTGAGATTATTTGACTGTTATTATATACAATTATACTACATGTATGTTAAATATACTTTACCTTTTCAGCCAAATACATTACAGTACCATCACCTCCACCAGTATTAGACTTCTTGGATATAGAACACTGCCCTAATATTACCGAGTTAATAGTACGACAATATCCAATGTAAGTAGGGTTAGTATTTGCGCCGTTTTGAAGGGTACGCTGTTGACAAAAAAGATTTTCGACAACATCACTATTTAGTCTACTAGGAATGATAGATGCTGCACTGACGTTCAGTCTTTGATGACAAAATTCTACAAAACATAAAAGACAAGAAACAATCTCCTGACGTGTTTGGTGTGATATCAATGATTTCTCCTTATTTTGAATAGATGAATCTTTTTTTACTGTGTTCTCCCAATTCACGAAAAAGGTCAAAGTATCCCGAAGTGTTTGAAGACGATCATCTGCTGGGTCTGATGTGGGTTTAGTATCACGAAAAATCCTAATCATAGCACTTGTGTGTCGTAGAAGTTCAATTGTAGAGTCAAGATTATTTCCTTCTGCACCAAGGCTCAGTTTATACTGCTCCATCAAATGCAGCATCTCCCCATTTAACACATCTTCAGCTAAATGATTCCTCATTTTATTTTCATTGGCCAAAAAAGAAGTGGTCCTGTGTTAGTTCGTAATAAATAGGGAAAGGATTTGAAGTTATGTCCCATACATAAGTATTTTTAAAATGTTCCCACAAAGTTGTCCCTCGATGCAAGGTCAAATGCCTTTTAGAATTTTCATAAGATCCACTTTTATACAGATTATTCTGAATCGTTTTAAACACATGTGAACTGTCCATTATGAAAAATAATTTTTCCTCAGTATTACAGTAGATATTGTGAAAACCACATGTGATCGGATCTGATGATCGAAAACTTGGAAGTAGCAATTTCATGAGATCCCATTTTTTTGTGCACCATCAGTTGAAATGTACTCAACTTTGAACCCAAATAATGATAGCATATGTACAGACTTCCATGTCAGTAGGTACAATTTATATGATGAAGCAGTACAGGTTGGGAAATGTGCCACAGGGAAACGGAATCCACTCAACCCCAGAAACACAAGTTGTAAAACATGTGTGGCCAGATTTCTCTCATTTTTCTTTGTTTTAATAGCATCCATGAAAACTGACTCAGGTACAACTTCTGTAAAGCCTATCACCTCTATGCAGCCATTTCTAGAGGAAAACTGCAGGTCTGGTTGAGCAGACATTTCGTCTTTAACCAATCCCCCAACATAACCTTCAGGTGCTAAGCTTTTTAATCTGGCTTCTTCTGCCATCCATTTAAAGACGTCCTTTTTAATGCCTGCTTCTTGATGAATAGAATTTTTATGAATCTGTAGGATTTTCTCTGAAGGAAGAATCATCAGTCCACTATTTCTCAGATCCCTGTAGCCCCGTGGGCTTCTACACCATAAAGTTAAACAAACTCTGATAACATCAGTGTTCCATCTCCTACCCTTGGGTTTCCTCTCAAGAGCTGCTTTCTGTGACAGCAAAATTGCTGACATTTTTGATGAGCACTCAGGGAATATTTTTTTCTATTATGAATTTCAAATCATAATGAGCACTTTCACAAAGGTCAACGGACTCGAACTCGACTACTTCACACTCTTTAGATTCTGTAGGCGGTGATTCAGCAACACTCTCTGATTGTACAAGCAATTGTGGATCTACAACACTACATATTTTTATATTTGATTCTATACATGCTTTACATGCATTGTTTAATTTGTTAGTATATCCACAAGGAAGTAATACATTGCATGCTTTTGATCGGCGCCTGCTTTTTACAGTTTCCTTACCCCTTGACATATTTGATATATCCTCCTTGTAAAAGCTGTCACTCTCATTAACTTCTGATGGTGGCAATCCCTGACAATATCTCATATTCCTCACAGTTTCTAGGACAACATTAAGATTTGGGATGTCATATTTCTCTCGTCTGGAATCTAATCCTAAAGCAGACGGATTTATACTTTTCCCAAGTGCAGATTCACGCCAGTGTCAAATTTTCCCGAACTTTTTCGGATGTCTCGGTTGTTTACGTATCGTCAGTGTCATTCGGAAAAAGAAAACCCGCGCATGTTTTCAAACTGAATTCTACTTCCGTTCACGGAAGGGGGTAAACAAAGATTCTCGCTGTACGTAAGTAAATGTAGGTCGATTGTGATGTAACTTTGTCTTTTCTGGCATGATTTATCAATACGAAGCGTCTGAGGCCATCAAGTTTAATGTAATCGACGTAAAACAAAATATTGAAGCCCCCTAAATCTCGAAGCGAAACCAAGAGAGATTATAAGTTACTAACCTTCTTATTTTATAGTACGAGACGGAGACGTACAGGGGTGTACAGGGGCGGAGCCGTTGTTTATATGAAAACGAGCACCTGTGGTCAAATAGAAAAAGATTAACTTGCACTTAAAATACATTGATAACACATCCAAGGAAAAAAGAAATTATTTATTTCACGATGGAATATTTTTAAATAATAGTGAAATGAAGTTTATCATTGGTTAACTTTGATGAAATATCTCGTAAGACCTGTCATCTTATCCTTGATCATGAATGTCATAGATTGATTGTTGTCGTAAAAGTTACACTGCTTTAGTGATGCGTTATTCTTTTGAACATATTAGACAAGTATTCATATCGACATGTCTTCCGGACTGGTGTATAGTCAAAAACCCCCCCCCCCCCCCCCCCCAAAAAAAAAAAAAAAAAAAAAAAAACGGCCCACATAACTAGTGGTATTGACAATCCTTGCCCATTAAACACAATTTGTTGATCAGGATATTCTATATATCCTTTAACAGGTCTCTCATAGAAATTCAGCATATCTTGATAGTTGGTTGCTTGGTTGATTGGTGTTTTACGTCGCTTTCAACAATATTTCAGTTATATCGCTACATGGAAGCAGGAGGTTACCAACCTATTAAACATAGTGGTGCAACCTGGGAATCGAACCCGGATCGTCGGCGCCACAAGCCAAGCGCTTAGCCACTACACCAAGCCTGCCCCTATCTTGATGGTAGCCGACGGTTCGAAGAGTAATGCATGAAGAAAAATCCAATATTGAATTTTTTTTTTAATTTTTTTTTATGTGTTTTAGCCAAAGTTGCAAAAATTTAGATGTACTCTCATTTACCGAAGAAAATAAACTTGAAATGGTACTTGATTTATTTATCTCCATACATGAACGACATTAAAAGACAAAACTAAATAAAAAGCTGTATGACAAAAAAATCACCAAGGGCATGTACACAAAACATGATAATAGCACAATATACACGACAAAAACGCATTACAAAAATATTTGATTGGGCTGCAGTCAGTTGAAGTGACAAACGTCATTCAATTGGTGTGGTTAACCGGTTTATGGGCGCCCATCTTTCCACTCACTGCAAAAGCAGCAAAATCAAAGGACACACATTAAAAAATTTATAAATAGTCCTTCACATAGAGAACAACGATCAACAGGTTTCTCAAGAAGGGAGGTAATAAAAATTCTATTACACAAGAAACATTTATAGAATAATATGTTGCTATTAAAATGTGTAAGGCGACGTCAACATAAGTAAACCGTGCTCTGTCTGTCTGTAAACCGATCTCAGATCCTTGATCAAGAGAAGTCAAGACTAACAGTCAGAATGCACGAGGATCAAATCTTTGTCTCCTCTGAAAAGGTTGGACAAGGCCTGCCATAGAATCCCTACCGCCCTGTTTAGTCAGCGTGCAACGCTCAAGTAAAAGTCTGCATTGGGTTGTAGAGGGATGTAAGGAAGCGGTGTACCACGCTACCTAAAGAACAGCCTAAGAATCACCAACCATGGATCCGCCGATTAATTGCTATTGTCAGTCAACTTTGGTGTAGTCATTTTGATGCAGAAATGACGAATTTTATTTACAATTAATTGTCAAGGTGATTGTGGACATATGACAGTAATTGTTGACATTTTGATACTGGATACTGAGTTTCGTTACAATTAAATGAACATTATAGTTTTATGCTATTTACAAGTGTTGTAATAATTGTTGTAAGCAGGTGGCTTCGTAGAGGTTATTAGTTTGATAACTGTAAAATTATAGTAAATTAGTTATACTTTGGTTATAAATATACAGTGGTAAATTGAATTATTCAGACCCAGACCCAGACCGAGACTTAGACTTGATTTAGATACTGAATACAGAAAATCATTGTACCGCCTGGTCTCCCCCCTTTTTTTTTTGGTAACTCACAACGCCACTAAATCTACATTGTATATTGCCTTGAGGTTATTGCCTTGAGGATTTCATTAAAAGTATAAACTTTCTTGCTGACTTATTTAATTTAAAACACAACGCATTTCGAATCTGGGTCAAGATCGAGACTTAGATTTGATTTACATACTGAATACAGAAGATCATCGTACTGTCAGGTCTCCCCCTTTTTGGTAACTTACGAAGCCACTGTATCTACATTGCATCTTGCCTTGAGGTTTTCATTAAAAGTATAAACTGTCTTGCTGACTTTTTTTAATTTGTCTCCTAAACACAACGAAGTACTACCCTACAGAGACCCAGTACAAGCACAATGCTCTAAGCGATGATTTCTGGGTCATACTGTCGATGTCGAAGGCGTTTAATAGTTTTAGAAACCGCCAATATGAAATTATCGGAACTTAGAATAAAATATATCTTGATTATTACTTCATTGGAAATGACGTCTATCTAAGAATAAAGTCAAATATGCTAATAAGCACAGGGAACAATATATTTACATATGTTTTCCTTCTGCGATAAGGCAATGGGTAGTACACAGCGCCGTGCCAATGTTTATCCATAACGCTTGAATTAAAAAAAAAAAGATAGACATAGGGAAACCCTACAAATATACATATGTATATCTCTGTTTGCAATGTTACATATAATTCATAAGTCTGTGAAATTTCATATGTTCTGAATATTCTACTGCTAGAAATTACATCACAGATTATATTTTGAAGCGCAAGGACACATTGATTGAGAAAATTTAATTAGAATGTCTCGTATTGAAAACTGTGTTTGGCGTCCATAGACTTGGCTTAAGCCTTTGGCATTAAGTCTAGCTAAAATCAAAGAATAACAGCTTTTTCAATTAAAGACATTTTCTCCCAAAGGGGTTCCACTTCGTAGCTAGGGGGGGGGGGGGGGGGGGTGTTATACTGGAATCACCGTCGGTAGGTCATGAACTGAAACATGGTATATATCTTCGGTATGATGATCTACAGATAAAATTTACTTTTGTCGCGATTGACCCACATCTCAATGAATTATTGCCTTTTGACCAAAATTCATTCTCAGGTCTTTCTCACCTTCTTTGAGATATTTAACTGGAACTTGGTATATACGTTCGATGTGAGGATCTACAACTCGATTTTAACTCTTTTCGTGATTGACCCACTTTCTCAAGAGTTATTGTTCTTTGACCGAAATTCTATTCAAGCACTTGAATCTTGGCTCAGGTTCATGACACACTATTGGGTCCTGGACAGCAATTCTTTGAAATATGATTCCAATCCATGTACGGGGTAAATAGTTATGGCTAAGACAAACTATATTGGATGGACGCTGAACGGACAGCGTCATAAGATTCGCATCATAAATGATTTCGCATTTTGTAAAATGATATAAAACATGAAACAATTATTGCCAATATTTTTTTTTACTGTGAAAGGAGAGCAGATAATTTCATCCATGTCTAAAATATGCAGTTGGCATGTGATTAATCTTGTGTTGGAAGGGCATCGACAGGGGCACTTGTAGTATGTAGCTTGGTAACTTGAATCATCTGCACGTATCTGCATGGACACAGTACGATATATAAAAATCGCACAAGGATCTACACGACTCTCAATGGATTTCGTTTTCCATGTCAGATCAATATGCTACGTTGATGTTTTATTCCCTGATTACTTAATGCCTATCGGCGGAGATCCTTGCGATGGTCGATGGGTTTACTTCCTATGATCGGATAGTGGTCGAAGAAGTATGGTTTTGTGAAATTCATCTTTAAAGTGACGTTCTTATGTCAAAGGTACCCGGAGTCCCCCTGACTTTTTCCCGATGTATCAGTGATTTGAAATTGAAAAGATGGGTCTGTTGTGTACAACTCATCGGAAGAAGATAACTCCGCATTTGTGTCTTTCTTTACATGTTTTTCTTGTTAACTGTCACGCCAAGATAGTTTCACTTATATGATGACTGATGCATTACAAAGGAATTTTTAAATATTGCGTTTGGAATGTTGGTTTAAATCGCCTCGTTAGAAAACAGTATAATGATAAGCCATTGGTGTCACTCGAACATTATGCCATATCGGTCTATAATTAAGCACTTTACCGTCTAATGTGCGCCGGCTTAACCAGTACTAACTATTTAATTCAGTTCACTATAAATTTTGCAGACCGTTCTTCATGATACTTAGACTGTTTTTGTCATTGCAACATAAAAACATTTTCCATACAGATGGGTGCAGTCCTAACATCACATATACATTAATGCGAAAAGCGGTCACGAGAGATCCTTTAGTGCACATGCCAGTACTGCTCGACAAGACACGCGTGCGTTCTTCGTGTTAACGGGGCAAACAGTTGACACAAAAGCTACTTATTTCCGCGTGCGCTCGGCCCAGTCACACATTCATCTGTCTATATTGTAATACATTCTATACAGTGGTATGGATGAAGGAAATCAAATGAATCTGAAGATATCACTAAGAATGTCGCAATATATGAATTAAAAATAATCTTAAAATGACACCCCGCATAACGGGTTTAAATGTAATATAACAAAAGAAAATTTCCCCATAGACATAACATAATTTACAGGCATTTATGAAAAACTGTTTCAGTTTACACTATAAAAACTCGCAAAAAAACTTTTTTGAAATCTAATATTATCTGTTTATTTTAAATTAATTTTTGTGGGGTACTTATTCATTTATGCATTTATTATTAATATCTATAACTGTCATTTTAAAAAATACTTTTAAAAGTTTATCTATTTTATATTCTTTATGAATATCATCATCATTTTTGTTATTATTATTGTGAAAAGGATTAAACAGTTTAATAAAAACTCTCAAACTTTTATCTACAAAGCATGGTAACTATATTGACAATTATCAGGCGCTGCGGAATAACGGAAGTACATACAGACAGACGGAACGACCAAACGCGGAACTTCTTACCAATCCACAACTGCTACCCCCCCCCCCCCCCCAAAGAAAAGAATAGATGAAAAGAATCTATTTTGTTTTTTTTTTTTCTTCTCTCGATCGTTTCGGTCGCTGTAAATGTAAAAACACCTATAATCGAACACCCTGAATTCAAGAAAGTGTCCGTTGGAATGCTGTATACTAATTTCGAATTTCATTATATTTTTGAGGTGAGGAGGGAAAGAGAATAAATGGGTGAAGGGGTGGGATGCAGAGAAGAAGTGTAAATTTGAGGGAGGTGAACTTGAGCAAATACCACCCGGGTAGAATATGGAAGACGGGTTAAGGATGTTCGCTCCTTTGATTCCAAGTAATGTCAAATTTCTAAAACTTATATGAAAACAAAGGTTAAGTTTAAAGCTATAGAAAAATCAATTTTATATCAATGCTAAATTCTGAACTGTGAAAAACAAAATGGTTTTATAGCGGTAGGGGTATTTTCTATTGTCATTTATTTCTATATCGGATAACAAGTTGTTTTTTCCCAACCCCTTCAGGAAAATTTGACATATTTTAGTATTGGCTCTTGAAAAAAAAATCACAATATACCTGTAATGTCAAATTTGAAATATATTACATACATATAGTGCAAAGGTATATAATTAATTTAAGAAAACAACTATGAATCCTTAACCAGGTAAGGAAGAACAATATCCTGAATTTCCTCAAAATTCACCTTTTTAATTTTTGCAAATGTATTAACCATAGAAATAGAGCATTATTAATCAAATGAAATATTTCATACTTTATTGTAATATCAAGTAGTCCTTTTATTTTCATATATAAAAAGAGAAGAGGCCAACGTAAGCCTATTTTTGCTCAACTTGCTTATCTGTGAGGCTCTGCAACTTGCTATAAAACCATGCAATCTCGATCGTTATTAGTAAACAACTCTATTTTTTTCGAATTAAGATCATTGATTTGAATGAAAAATAAACGTGATCATAAATATTATATTGGGGTTTTTTCTTCATTGAAATATGTTCCTTATTCTATTGTCTTTAATTTACGACTAACAGATCTGACGGCATTTCGCGTTGCACAGTAAATTCAAGTAAGAAAGGAGCCAACATCCTTAAAGGATAAGGCAAGAAACGTAAATGTTTAGAAGACAAGACCTTGCGTCTCCTATCTTTGCTTCATCATGTTACGAAATGCAATAACATATGCATGTTTATATTGTACATGTAGACTTGCCTCCATGTTGTATAATACCAGTAAAAATGAAATGAAAGACACATAACTAAATTGTTGTAAAGGAATTACATAAATGTAAAATATAAATAAATGAATCCGTCTAGTGCTTCAAGTGTTAAATATCTATTTACTGTCCATAGTGAGGAATCAAAATTTTCATACGTTTTGGTACAACATGTCTACCCCCGTGCAGGTAGCGTCCAGTTATATGTAACGGTTTGTCGATATCTCTGGTTTCATGATTTTCGGACTTATGATTTCGATTTATCCATCACATTTACATTTCAATTCCTTCCCTAACATTTGCCCTGATCAGAACAGTGCATTTTTCGGATTATAGGTGCAAAGCATCCATTCCTTTTGTCTGGATAAGTTGATTTTCAGCAATACCGGACTCGGGATTAATTGAACTTACTTATACGATATTATATAATAAATTGACTATTTGTACGAGGTAGAGCTACTTTCCTTGGTATTATAGTGCGTGCTATAGTAATGTCATAATTCAGAACATAAACAGGAAGGGTGTGTACTGGGGTAAATGTAAACATGGCACAGATAGATATAGCATTATTATTAAAATACATAGCAAAGTATTATACATGACAATTATAATATTTGAATATGCCATAACCTCATATAAATTATATTCATATCTCTGTCCAATACCATTGTAACAACTTAATTTTATAGATTCGTGTTCATGCTTATCATTTCAAGGCACATACCCTCTTATCTTATGTCAGACCCAGAGGGAACAGTGATAAAACATGTATTGCGGCAAAAACTCTGAACCTGAGCAAGAAGAAAGAAACTTACGATCATATTCAAATACTATTTGATATTATAAACTTAAAATTCATTTATTTATATTAGCTTTGCCGCTAGAGAATGTCATTATCTCTGCGAACAATCTTCTCTACATGATACATTGAATGCATTCCATTGACTAACACCATTAAAGACACCCATAAATATTTCGACTTCAACATGATTGAATTCCAATCACATGAAAATATTTGAAAAAGAGAGATAAAAACCAAAATGGTCGAAAAGGAAGAATCACTCTAAGGACTTGTGATGCCCCAGGGGATTATCAGTCCACCAGCAGTGATACAGGTCTAGTGGTTGTACTGAATATTAGAATACATATATGTTGTAATTTTGTGGATGCGCATTTCGGCACTTATTTTATGTCTCTTTAGAAATGTTAATGGCTAATTGAATGAAATTTTAATTACATAAAAATTTGAAGAGCAGAGTAAATGCCAAAGTGGGCGAAAAAGTGAGCCATAGAAACAACCTAAGGACAAAGCTATGCATGAGGGAGATACTCTTTATTTATAGAGTATTTTACACAGTTTCCGAACTGATTTGTCATGATCACCTTTTTGCACTTTAAAGGTCGTTTTCTCTCTCGTCTTACCGCCATTTGTGATCTACTCTAGGAACAAGGTTAAAGTTCAAATGACATAACCTTAGTCGACATCGTACTTATTCAGTTTATTCAGCTTGAGTTACTTTATTACGTACTATAATCCCAAGTGAAGTCGCTCGTACATTATTGACAAGTGGTTCTATTTAATAAAACTAATTTCAACAGAATGTGATTTAACGCAGGGAATAATGTGGAAAATAAATCTTTTAAATACCTCAATACATTTTGCTGGTATATTTACTACACCGTTTTCGTCAGCTCTGGGATTCCAATGCTCATCTGAACAAGGAACTTCTGCATTTGTTTCATTGATTAATGCAATCCCTCCGCCATTAGTCTTAATACCAATAAAATCGATAGACATATCCTCATTACAAACTGAAATTAAAATGCAGATTTATTTATATGTCAACTTTGTATTATTTTTAATCTGTTACTATAAATACATTCTACCTGTTTAACCCTTAGAGTGCCAATTTTTCTGAAAAGGCCAGATTCACCTAATGGAGGGGGAGATGACATCATTGTGATGTTACCTAGTGACGTGGCGTTTTAGCACCTGCTGTTTGCGCTAAGTATGGTACGGACTCGTTCATAGTAGAGGTCTGATTTACACATCTTTATAAAGAAATGATTTAAGATATTACTATTGACATATTTATTGAAGTAGTTACAAAGTCTCGCAAATACCACAAAGTCCGATTTTACAAGGAAATACATGTATTTACTATGCAGATATTAAATTCCTCCAAAGGAAAGTACATATAAGTATAAATAATAACAACACTCTTTTTCTCAAAATTTCGACCTCCTGGCCTTTATCAAGTATAGGAAAAGGAAAATTTTTAACGCATATATAAAAATCAATATTACATTATAAAGATTTTATGTAAACTCATTTTAGTTTATTTTACATTATATCTTTATAATTTAATGTGGGATGTTACATAAGCGTTAAAATAATTTTGCATTCGCCAATTTTCCCAACAGCGTATTTGCTTCCCAGATTATACAAAAATCCATATAAATCACGTTTTATGTCAAAGTGTAATCATTTCTCTACAACTGTGCTTTCTTAATGTATCACTTCCGCTCTTACTACAATTAAAGACCATGTTATCAAGTATTGTTATGCTGTTTAGCAATAGTAACGTCAATTGGTCAATAAAAAATTCTACGAAGTCATCAAAAAATCCATTTGAGAAATTTTGAGACAAAAAAACCCGTGCGTTTCTACTTTTGATTTTCGACACCATATACCTCTCTAGCTTATGACTTAATCAAAACGAAATTGCTGTCTCGCAAACGGTGGTGTTTCAACGGAGAGTCTAAATCATACCTCTGTACTTCAGTTACATCTGGATTTTTCGCTGACAAACAATATGATATTTATAAATATCGGACTTGTACTGAACTGTGTAATGCCATCATATATTTGATGGAAAATAGTTATGTTCAATTTAATTTGATGGCAAGACTTATCAACAGATTATTGGGATTCCTATGGGCACTAACTAAACTCCCCTTTCAGCAGATGTATTTTTATTTTTATACTGTTTTGAGACAGACTATATGCATTTATTCAAACCTATAAACGTTTAGACCTTATTGATAAGTTCAAAATACCTTGATGATATTTTAGTTATCGATAATCCTGAGTTTGAAAACTATATTACTGACATTTATCCATCTGAACTTCAATTAACGAAAGCCAATACTTCCGACCAGGAAATACCTTTTTTGGACTTAAATATTCAAATTATTAACAGCAATATTCATACCAACATACATGATAAGGGTGACGACTTTTGATTTCGGTTCCCTGGGGCCTGTGCAAACGTTTTGGATTTTCACGCAAAACATTCTCATATTACTTATAAACTTCTTACTCAGGGTTATAAATATCATAAACTTCGAAAAACTTTGAGTGAATTTAACAGATCTTATTCAGACATTATATCTGAATTCCGAAACTTGACTTTTCAGTAATACGTATCCATCGGAATTTCCCATCCATTTTCAAATGTACCAAATAAGGCGGTTCAAAGGTTCCGATAATTTCATTTCGGCGGGTTCTGAAATTATCAAACGCCTCTGACATCGACAGGGTGACCCCGAGATCATCGCTAAGACCATGGATCTTGTACTGGGTCCCTCTACAACCCAATGCAAACTTTTACTTGAGCGTTGCATGCTGACTAACAGGGAGGTTGGGACTCTATGACGTGCTTTGTCCAAATCTTTTCAGAGGAGACAAGGTCCTGATCCTCGAACCCTCTGACTGTAATTGGGGACTCCTATTGAACAAGGATCTGAACTCGCTTACAGACGGGCGGAGCACGGTTTACTTATGTTGATGTCCTCTGGCATATTTTTGATAGCAACATATTGTTATATTACCCTTTAGTGTGAAATAAATGTTTATGACCTGACTATTCCAGAAACCTGTTGATCCGTGTTCTTTATATAGGGGATTATTTATAATTTTATAAATCCTTTGATTGTGCTGCTTTTGCGGTGAGTGGGAAGGTCGGCGCCCATAAACCGGTTAACCACACCAACTGAGTGACATTTGTTACTTCAAAGAAAAAAGAGGAGTTACTGGCTCATTTATGTGGCAGAAGTCACCATAGAGCTATACAATACATGAATATAAATAATATACTAGAACATATATCACATTACAAAAATATTTGATTGTAGTGCAATTACGATACCGACTTAGGACGGTCATTTAATTTGACAAAAGCCAAACAAATGGTGTGGTTAACCGGTTTACGGGCCCACCTTCCCACTCACCGTAACAGCAGAACAATCAAAGGACGTACATTTAAAAATTTATAAATAATCCTCCATGTAAAGAACAAGGGTCAACAGGTATCGCATATTGAGATGTCATAAAAATATAAACACGTAAGGTATTGTAAAATACATAATGGTATAAAAATATATGCGACATCAACATGAAAAACCGTGCTCTGCCAGTCTGAAAGCGAGCTAAGACCCTAGATCTGTAGGAGTCCCGACTAACAGTCAGAGGGGACGAGGTTCAGGACCATGTCTCCTCTGAAAGAGGTTTGGACAAGGCCCGTCATATAGTCCCCACCGCCCTATTAGTCAGCGTGCAACGTTCAAGTAAAAGTCTGCATAAGGCTGTAGAGGGGCCAAATACAAGACCTATAGTCTTTTTGATGATCTCAATATCATATTGTCTATTTATAAGACGTTTGATTATTTTATTACATGATAAAATAACGTTATCGGAGCCTTTTACTTTCCTTAGTTTATATACGAGATCACCGTAAAAATAAGGATGGGAAATTCCATTGGATACATACTGTTGAAAAGAAATATTTCCAAATTTAGATAGAAGTTCTGAATAAGATCTGAAGAATTTGCCGAATGTTTTTCTTAGCTTGTGATATCTGTAACCCTGAGTTAAAAGTTTAGTAGTAATTTGTAAATTTCGTTTATGAAAGTCCAAAACATCGGTGCAGCCTCTGACAAATCGAACTAATTGAGATATATAGATACCATATGATGAGAGTCGAGGGACATCGCCATCCAAGTAAGGGAAATTTACAATAGGAAATCCAAAATCCTCACGTTTATCATAAATATCGGTATATATTAGGTGGTTGATAATTTTGCTGTTTAAATCTAAGAAAATCTAATCTAAGAAAGGTGTAGATTTATCTCAAGTAACGTCCTAAATCGGTATAGTAACCCCAACACAATCAAATATTTTTGTAATGTCGTTTTCCGTGTATATTCTACAATTATTATGTTTTGTGTGCATGTCCTATGTGATTTGTTTCATACAGCTTTGCGAGATGTCTTCGGTTTTCTCTTTTCTACAGTCACCTTTGATGCCAATGGCTTAGGGTGTCTGCTGACAACATTCCTTCGTATGTAATCGGCGGCATACCCGTTTATCACTGAAAAAGGGAATATATATGGAGCGGCTAGTCATAATATATTTTGGTGATTTAATAAAAAGACATGCGAGGGGTAATGAGAGTTAGTGTTAGAAGGGAATTCTACATTGCCTGAGCAACTGAAACGATAATTGTAAGAATTATCAATACTCAAATAAAAATTTTGAAGAATGGAAATAGTTACATGTATTTCTAGAGATTTTGTGTATTAATTTTTGTTATTCAAAACGTGTGCTAGGTTAATGTATGTTATATTTACTATTGATCATACAGACCTAGCATGCATATTTCGCATATACAGTCCTTATGGGAGAACTTTTTTCAGCGATGTCTCATAATACAGCGATCCACTTTCGTCGAATGTTGAGTATTTTGTGCAAAATACGACTACAATGAGGTCTGATTATGACGTCATAAGCATAGCAATCAAAAGTCCGCTAAACATACTTTTTTATGCTGAAAAGTGGATTGGTGTATTGAGAGTTCGTCAAATAACAGGTCGACATCGCCAACCACGTTGTTTATTTGTGACATCACAATATAACTCCATGTTTGATGGGTCTTTTGGGCGGTGGGGACTATATGACGGGCCTTGTCCAAACCTCTTTCAGAGGAGACATGGTCCTGAACCTCGTCCCCTCTGACTGTTAGTCGGGACTCCTACAGCTCTAGGGTCTTAGCTCGCTTTCAGACTGGCAGAGCACGGTTTATCGTGTTGATGTCGCATTTATTTTTATACCATTATGTGTTTTACAATACCTTATGTGTTTATATATTTTTATGACCTCTCAATATGCTATACCTTTTGACCCTTGTTCTTTACATGGAGGATTATTTATAAATTTTCAAATGTACGTCCTTTGATTGTTCTGCTGCTGTTACGGTGAGTGGGAAGGTGGGCCCGTAAACCGGTTAACCATACCATTTGTTTGGCTTTTGTCAAATTAAATGACCGTCCTAAGTCGGTATCGTAATTGCGCTACAACCAAATATTTTTGTAATGTTATATGTTCTAGTATATTATTTATATTCATGTATTGTGTAGCTCCATGCCACATAACTGAGCCAGTAACTCCTCTTTTTTCTTTTTTACGTGTGACATAATGATAAATTATCATTATAAATTATCAATAGTTGTGATGTTGGATATTTAGCACTTCCTCATTTACTTTGAAATATGACCTTTACGTAGTTGAAGGTTAATTCTCGATACTGGTTTACTCTATTCTTTAAATGATAGCATTTTGTAGACAAAGGAACATACAGCATTGGGTTGTCCTTCCGTAAGAGATTCCGTCCCGTCCCATTTTCAACGAAAGGGGCACAGCATAAGATTATAAATGTAAATGGTGATAAGGCTTTCATATTTCACGGGTGCATAGTTACCCTAATCACCTTTTCGAGAATATAAAATGAGTGGGATATAGAGAGGGGTTTTAATTGCTCTTAATGTGACGTCACAAAGATTAGTCGATTAGATAAGAAGAGATGAAACGACGCTTTCACAATGTATTCTATGACGTCACAAGATAATGATGGCAAATACCTTCTCTTTGTAATACGAAAATACAAAATTCCTCTTCGTAGTACATCTTATGCACATACGTATATATAGTAGTAAACTGTTTGTTTGTCGAACTAATAAAACTTTTTCACTGTATTCGTTTTGAGTTTTACATACTACAGCATTTTTTATATGTAGAGGCCCGGCAGATTTTGAATGCTTGATGGGTTATGACTTTGGCTTTATCCTAAGCCTTGATGCAACGTTTTAGTACTTATTTTTACAAATACTAGTATAAACGTTTTAAAATCCACATTTTAATTCAATGAAGAAGCATACAAACGTAGTATATACGAGGGATGTTCCGAAATTATTGTTACTTTGGCGATTTCTTTTTGATAGAAGTAATTCTGATCATTTTACTTTGCCCTATCCTTCGAAGTACTCCCCCTCTGCATTTATGCATCGTTTCAACCGATCAATCCACTTTTGGAAACAGTTTTCGTACTCTTGAATTGGTATACTCATAAGATACTGGTGAATGGCAGAGCCAGGGGCATTTCTTGATTTATATTTTTTTCCAGATAGGTGAAATTTTAGTTTGGGGAACAAGAAAAAGTCACAGGGGGCCAAGTCTGGTGAAAATGCAGGGTGGGGGAGGACAGTGACCTTTTCTGCCTTCAAAAACTCCGTTACAATACGCGCCTTGTGTGCTGGCGCATTGTCATGCAAGAGCCTGAGGTATTTCAAACCTGTATGTGGGCGGCGGCGTTTGTAGACTTTCTTCAGTTTTCGAAGTACAGTTGGGTGCAGTCCTAACCTTACATAAAGTGCACTTCAAGTTAACTTTATGACTGCTTTTCAAGTTTACTTGGCGACAACAGAGTAAACTTGGAATCAAGTTTAGTAGTAAACTTGATTCCAAGTTTAGTACTAAACACGATTCCAAGTTTACTCCAAGTGCACTTCAAGTTTAGTTTACTTTCTATATACATGTGCATTTACTATATTTTTCTATTAAATATATATATATATAAAAGCACTAAAAAGGAAATTGTAACAACATTCACTATTCATAAGTATCGAATCAACCTCAATGAAGGTTAATACAAACCGCTCGAGAAAAAGGGGTCAATATAAACAATTTAAAAATTGCCAAATTTTCGAAGCAATCTGTTTCCTCTTCAGGACACACACATACAAACACTTACATAAATATAAAGACACGAAATGAAAGATGGAAAATATATACAAAGCACTAGTCTAATAAAAACTGGTTTCTTGAATTGGCTACATAATGAGCGTTTCACTATGCGCTATCTAATAGGAAATGAGCCAAACACAAGCTAACAACTTGCTTACTGGTCAAGTAGCGCCCCCTAAAATGTATTTGCATTGAACTACTGGAGGTAATTAGACTAGGTGATAAGAAGGTATAGATAGAAGGACAAGGAAAATAAAAAACAGAAACAAATGGGAGTGAAAAACAAATAAGTGATAAAATAAGTACCAATAAAAATAAAAAAATACTGTCAAAACAAGTGGTAATATTGGATGACGAGTTACATGACTCGTATATATATATATATATATATATATATATATATATATATATATATATATATATATATATATATATATATATATATATATATATAATATGCATTTGTACATAATAAGACAATTATTTCTATCGTATTATACGAAACTGGATGATTGTAATAAACAAACGTGAAAAGTAAACTTCGTGTCATGTGATAGTAAACTTGAAGACGGAATTACCTTAAAGTAAACTTAATATCAAGTGCACTTGACTAAACTTTATGACTGGTATTCAGGACGAAAAACTAAACTTAAAGTGCACTTGCCAGGTGCACTTGAATGTAAGGTTAGGACTGCACCCAAGTGTACAACGTCTCTATAATACTTTGCTGTGACAGTTTTGCCTTTCGGAACAGGGATTTGCATGACTGGACCTTTGTTATCAAAGAATATGACATACAAAACCTTCCTCACGGTGCGTATTCTTTTAGCAATGCTAGGGCGCCTGGCGTTTTTGTTTGCCCAGATTCGAATAGAGCATTTTCTTTTGGGCTAGAAAAAATACACTCATGTTTCATCACCTGTGACCAAATTATCAAAAGCCTTTTTGCTGTATTTTGGGTATTTCTTCAATAAGGATTTGGCCTTGTCAACCCGGGACCTCTTTTGGTCGTCAGTTAGTAAATGGGGTATCCACCTGGCATTGATCTTGCCCAGCTTAAGATGTTTCTCTAAAATACAGTGAATACGTGCTAAAGACAAGCCTGTCATTTTAGCTAACTGCCTGACAGTGTACCTTGCATCTTTTTCAAGGATTTGCCGTATTCGTTCAATGTTATGCTTTGTTGTTGTTGTTGCAGGGCGACCTGTGTGAGCAGCATTTTTCAGCTGCTGGTGTCCCGACTTAAATCGAGCAACCCACCTACAAAAAGTCATATATGACATTTGACCCTTCCCATAAATATCACACACCTCACGATGAATATCTACCGCCTTTAAGCCAAGTAGAGACCTACCTTTGATATAGGCCCTAATTTCAATTACGTTTTCAGCTCTCTTGCCAACCATATTTATATAGAGTGTAACGAGTACGCTACAAAACAATGTACACAGCACCAAGGTCAGTGTAATTGTGAGCGAGAAATTTACCTATACCACGCTTCAGATATCACGCTATCGCCATGAGGTAGTTTTAAGCTCATTTAGCACTATTTCCACGAGATATTGCGCAAGTAACAATAATTTCGGAACACCTCTCGTATTTAAATATTTTCTCATTTGATATAATAATCATAGTAAAACAAAAGATCAAAATATAAAATTTTACTTAGAAATTGAAGATAAATTCCAATGCATATGATTCATAACAAGTCACCATTCTGGATCATCTATGTAATAGAAATAGTCTCATTCTGTCAACAGATCAACAGTAAAATGTAATATGAAATAGTTAATTGGATACGCATTATTTGGGAGCGTATTTATAATTTTCCATTGAATTGCTTTTTTGGTGCCGGCTCAGGGGGCAAAATTCTCAGCATCATTTCGTGACTCTGTAATCGAAATACCTGATTCCGCACCGTCGGCAATATTACAAATGAGATGTCGGTATGATAACATCATCTCAGTATGACGTTACAGTATGATGGGGTCATTTTACTTTATCATAATGGCGTAATGTTTGACTTTCGAAGATTGTAAATCTACCCGTAAAGCTGTATATGTCATATTACACTTTCTTATAAAAGTAAAAAGTACATAAAAACACATCAGTCCGATAGCACTCAAAGACGATTACCATCGGTCCGATAGCACTCTAAGGGTTAACCATCTACCTGTACGTTATGTATTAAATGTGTTAGGTTTAAGATGATAACATTTAAGCCGTTGATTTACTTATCAAATGATTACAAATGCTTTCGTCAAAACAACACGAAACAGGCTCTTAGTTTACAATTCGGGTTACACAGAATAAATGTGATTAATTACCAAAACTGTATTTTGAGGTGACTGAGTTTCCAGACACTGCAGCAATACATAAAACCTGCAAAAATGAAATGTAAATTACATCTGCATCCAGAAACATTTAAAAAATGACAACTGGAAAATACCACAATTTTTCATTTTTTATATATCTCAATCTATAGCATTCGTGCTGAAGACAAAAAGATAAAGGTCGACATGGACATGCAGCGCAAATAAGAATAAGCATATAAAGATACACCATTACGATATTCCATAAATAAAGGGTTTTTTTCTATGAAGATAATATGGAATGAAAGCTCAGGTGTTTAAAACAAATTAAACAGAGTGTATATATATATATCTTCTTTTGCTTGAAATTAAATAAAGGTATCTTTTGTTTAAAAAAAACATAGCTTGTTTTTCCTCTCTTTGCATGAGATTTGAAAAACTTATCTCATTTTATCTAAATTTTGGCATTTAAAAACATTAGCTTGAGCCTTACACCACAAATAAAGAGATGCGTCGAGTTATAACTTGTCAAAGAAAATTGGCCTAAACACAAAAAGTGTGTCACGATCGTAAGGTATTATGATATTATCGAACGTTATGTTTGTCATTTTATAATTATAATATGACCGTCCTAATTCGATATTGCAACAAAGCTTTGGTCGAAAGTTTTTGTGATGGTAGCATGTTTTTTTTTTCTTCTTCTTCTTCTTTCTTTCCCCCCATTTTTTCTTCAAAATTATTACATTCATTCTTAACAGTAATGACTTCTGTCACACAGCTGAAACTTGTGCTTTTTATCTTTTTCCTTTTCAAAACGAAAAGTGTTCAAAAATATTTATGGCACTTACCAGAAGCAACACTTGCACAGTTTTCAAACGTTGTTGTTCCATTCTTGAAAATGAAAGTAAAAACAATTTGAATAACACATAAAATTTGCATTGTACACATTTTCTTTTATGAACAGAATTGTTAATGAAATGAAAAGCTTTTACGATGGGGATTTATGATATTCAGCAGATGAGATTTCTGTAGAACTGTAATTTATTGTCACATATTTAACAGTATGAAAAGTTTGAGTTCGGTATACATTATTTACGACAAAAATTCCGATTAATTGCAGACCAAACATATAATGCATGTCTTTTTATTGAAATAATATCACAGCAAATTCACTTATGAACTTAATCATACTAAATGAAGATATCCATTCTAAACGAAAGATGTGTAAATCAAGACACATTTTCTTGTATTTTATTAGCAAGTAGCAAAATAGTGATTCGTACAGATAGCATTTAACGCCTACGTCATTTTTTAAAAAGTTTTACTTTAGTTAAGTTTTACACTATATGGTCAATATTCCTACAGGTAGTTCCTTAAAGTTTATTATCTACCGTTTAAAAAGAACTATGCAAATAAGTTCTTTACACTGCAATATAATATTTGTAAAACATACAGATTGGTGCAGTCCTAACATAACATACACGTTAACACGAAAACCGGTCACGAGGACTGCTTTGGCACACGTGCTAGCACTGCTCGACTGGACGCACGTGCGCTCCTCGCGTTAACGCAGGAGTGAATTCGCGTTAACGCGATTTATTCCCGCGTGCGCTTGGTCCTGTTGCACTTTCACATGTCTATATTTGTAATTCTCTATGCAGTACGGATGGACAAAAAAAAAAACATGGATCTAATTAAATTACCGCGAATGTCCCAATAAAAACGTGAATTAAATGTAATGTGAAAATGACACACTGCATTAGGGATTTCCTATGTAATATAGGAAACGAAATTATCGCGTAGACATGCTATAAGGTATTTATGAAGAAACTTCGTCAGTTTATACTAGCATGATTACTTTCTAATTTCGTTTATTTATTCATTTTTAATTACTTTATTTATGTACTTATTTCTCATTTGTTTATTTATTTATAACTAATTTATTTATGTATTTACATGTATTTCTTAATTATGTATTTCTTATTAGTATTTTTAATTAAGCTATTAATATATGAATGTAATAATTATCATCATTATTATTACCTTTATTAATTTTTGTTTCATTATTATTATTATTATTATTATTATTATTATTATTGTTATTATTATTTTAATAAATTAAGGATACGTTTCATTAAAATAAATGTTCGGAAATTGCGTTCAATATTTTCAAAATTCATCTATTAACTCGAAAAGGTATTATTTATTTCTAAATATTGTATATACACCTTAATATGATTTTATATTTAAATATACATTGTATTTATCGATTCTCCTTCAGATAGATCTATCTAAACATGTTAATACAAGTTTTTAGTTGTAAGCAAGCGAACGTGGCTGTCAAGCACATTCATGCAGCAGTCAAGCGCGTTAACGCGACAGTTGAGCGCGTTTACGCGGTTTCGAAATTAAGTTCATGTGGAAATCTGCGTTAACGCAAACACCTGTGCTCAGCAGTCCTGAGCGAACAAGGAAAGCAAACTTCAGGTTAACGCGACGTTAACATAATGCTATGTTAGGACTGCACCTACTGAGTATGCTCTTCTCTGGACGCATGATCTCATCTCTGATTTCCAACAGATGTACAAATGTACGCTTAAGAACGCTGTTAAACAGTAGAAATTTCTGATGAAAATAATCATTAATAGTACATGTAAATTCGGTTATACTGATTTTCACTGTAAACTATATGGTTTAACGGCGAAATTAGCTACGAGAAGATTATTACTTATACAAACACTACTAAGATCACTTCTACTATTTATTGATGTTAATGAAATAAATCAAAATGATATCTTAAGCCAGAAAATGCATTTTTGTCCCTTCTTGTTCTTTCTTTGACCTATAAATATATAGGATTCATCATTGTTAACTGTCTGTTTCCTCAAGGAAAAGTAGCTGCAATAATGTCTAGCAATCAGAACAGTTTGCTAACTGTGGAAAGGGAACCTTCAAAATCTTTCTTTTTTTCAAAATGTGGAATAGTGATGAACTATATATATATGTGTGTGTGTGTGTGTGTGTGTGTGTGTGTGTGTGTGTGTGTGTATACAATGTCATTAAATTATGCTATGTTGAACACACCTTGTTATAAGTAAAAACACATTCTGAGTGGAAGTTAGGTGTAAGACTTAGACTTAGACAAAAATCTTCAGACCAACAAACCGGCGGATAACAGTCTGACACAATGGGGTTTTGTGCGATTAGATAAGACGAAACATTACAGATAATTGCTATCATCATACCACATGTTGCGAAGTCTCGCACTTATGACCTATAAATTTACCATTGAACATTATCAGTATTCTATCAATGCACTTATCACAAGGGATCATAAGTGTTTCAAGATCCAAGTCCTGTTGATATAGATAAAGAAAGGAAGTACTACGAATTGTATCAAAAACACATTAAACCAGATAATGATGTCATACCTGCGCGCCTAAATATGTAATGTTGAATGATGTTGAAGGTATAAATTTTATAAATGCACGTGGTATATCATGCATCATTGACATAAAAAGAACCAATTATGTAAATTATATTGCAGACATGTTTCCGCCATATCCATTGGTCAAGTGTGAAGATAATGAAAAGGAAATAAGTATCAGAACATAAGTAATTCATTGTTTGTTTATTATTTAACGTTACTTCACCATTTTGACGTATATGATGGCGACATATTTCTGACGTATTGAATACATGTAGAAAATCATACGTTCGCAACGGATCAACCAAAGCAGTGAAGGATCTTTTACGTACCATGGCCATCAGTTTCCACTATCTCATTCGAAAATAGAACACCGCTGTTCCCAAAGTGAGATTCGAACCTGATACCTCTCGGTCAAGAGCAGAGCAAATCATCCACTGAGCCACACCGGCTTCAGAACATATAAACGATTATTAATTTGGTGGACCATATACAAATTTTGATTACTTATATTGATGTTCAAGAATTAAGAATTATGTAGGAAACGGAACGGCCATAGTCACTAGCAAGTTAAAGATGAACAATCCCTATATCGCGACTTTAACATCCCTAATAACTTCGTGAAACTTTGGTAGAGGAGATTTTTCCTCCTAATCGTCATTGATTATCTTACTTTTTGTCAGAAGGTGGAAGAGTACTGGTGTACTGCAATACGAATATATGTTGTATAGGAAATCTAACTAGTCCTATTATTCAGGCAATTCTGTTTGACAGAACCCATGCGAGACATCGTATTTCTCAAGTAAATACAGCCAGTTAAATAAATGCATCTTTCAACCTCAAATACATTTATACTCGCCACCATTCTTTTTTACTGAAAAAAAAATATTTTAATTGTACGAATCTACCAGGCACATTTCTTAAAATGATATATCCAACGGAACTCGAGATAAATGATACAACGGAGAAGGCATATTCTGTTATACACTTCAATTAGTGACGATGGTTCATTAGTAACCTCTCTATATGAAAGACATGACGATTTCAATTTCATTTCCCTTTTCTGAGTAGCAAAATTCCTTGTTCTCCGACATATGGCGTCTTAATTTCACAACTTATACGCTATGACAGGGTATGCTCGAAACACGAAAATTTCGTCCTGAGAGCGAGGCTTCTTGCCAAGAAACTACTCTCACAGGGATATATTGAGGAACGTTTGAAATCTTCACTTAGGAAGTGCTATGGTCGTTTTAGGGTCTCGTGCAATTTCAGATCTCTCTTTCAAGAATGTCAACCAATATTTTGGGACCCGACCATACAAGCTAACCATCTAAACTTGATTTGACGTAATACGTATATATACAGGCATTTATTCATATGCATTTCCGACGCCAGAATCTCACTTAAACAACATGTTATCCCTTGAATAGGATAAATTGTCTTCGTGTTCTTATCTCCTTCTTGTGTTCATATGTGTATATTTATGTTTTACTCGACTAGAAAAGCCGTTGCAGGACTTGTGCTGCATGCAACCAGTGGACGCTTACTCCACCCGGGCATTTGGTATCACCTCGATTTTATTGGGGTTCGCATTTGTCTGAATATTACATTATACATGATATTATTCTTTCATTCAATGGACTATGAGAAATGGTTTAACCCTCGGTACCTCTTCGGATTATTTTTTTCCTTGAGTATAGACTGATACTATTACTCTGGATATATTAAAAGCCATCATGTTTGACATGATCTGATCGCCCTATGACAGTAGTTAGAATATCTAATAAGAACACCGAAAATGTATTGGTTTTATTGTTTTATTTCAAATTCTAGTCATTTCCCCTCAACTCTTCTTTCTAAACATATTACCTCCGCTCTTACTACAGTTACAGGCCATGTTATCAAGTATTGTAATGTTCTTTTAGCAATTGTAACGTCAATTAATTTTGGTCTATTAAAAATTAAAACGAAATCATTGAAAGATTCCGTTTCAGAAATTTTGACGAAAATAACGTTTTTACTTTTGCTTTTTACTAAATAAAGTGAGGTTTAAAGAGTAGTAATACGTATATATTCCATAATGTGACGACGTAAATAATCTAGTTACATAACTTGTCGAAATGCGCATATGGTGCACAAAATTAAAAGGTATATATGTTATATATTTATTATAACCACAAGGCCGGTGTCACTGCTGGTGGACTGATAGTTCCCGAGGGCATCATAAGTCTAGTTTTCAGTGCGTTTGTACTGACATGCAATATATACTTCAAATTCTCAGCCATCAAATAAGTAAATCACTCTAAAACTAAGGTGTATCTCCCTCATGCATAGCTCTATCCTTAGATAGATTCTTTGGTTCACTTCTCGGTCATTTTGGTTTCAACTCTGCTCTTCATATTTTAATATATTTTGAGAATACCAATCATTCGGCCACCAGCATCACTGAAGAGACATAACTTGTCCAAATGCGCATATGGTGCACAAAATTAAAAGGTATATATGTCCTATATTTATTATATTTATTTTTATGTAGTAATACTGTTGAAGGTTTCATTTTTCTTCAAATTTGTACTTAATTGCAAATAATATAAGAAGAAAATATTTACATGTATCAATTTACTGCACCATAGGTGCATTTCGAAAATGTATTTCTCTTCAGTGATTTCCAAGGACGAAATTGTGGAAATCAAAAGGAATTGTACCTGAAGAACAAGCTGTTTACAACTTTGACCTGAAAGTAAGAGTCACACAGACAAAGCTACAAAGATGTATGCATATAGGAGACACTCCTTAGTTCTGGAATGGTTTTTAAAATACTTTAACAGTGAATTGAAGTATATATATATATATATATATATATATATATATATATATATATATATATATATATATATATATATATATATATATATCGGGACAGTGCATAGGGACTGAAAACTGTGATTATGACAAACTATATGACTAACAGTATAGACATTGTGGAAATAATAAATATAAGAACATATATACATATATTAATCTAGAGCATCATATCCCCATTTCTATGAGTACATCTGCACTTCAAATAGGTCCTTAACCTTTGGGTAATTTAATTACAAGTTTATGCTTTACCCATTGCACTATGTCTTGACTGATTATTCTAATACAATAAATGAAAATGATATTGACGCAATTTGTACTGAAAAATACATTTGAAAGCATTGCGAAATAAGATACACTATGGGGAAAACAGACTTATAACATGTTACAGTACTTCCACTGTCAAAGGTTGATTTACAACAATCAAGGTTAAAACATTTCATTGATAATGGAAACTAAGAATTATAGATTGTATACCTGTTTTGATGTCTGCTATAGCTTCACGCCAAAAGTGTTGTAAAGTGTAATCTATCATACAGGTTTATTTTATAGCAGATTAGGTTGTACTCAAGAGATAATCATGTCGCGCATCAGTACTATAAAACGTACCTTGTCCACATCCAGATAAACGCAGAAAAGACGTGATTGTTATAGGATTTCTACACGCTAGTTACTAGTACTTTGCGTTACCATTTCTTATCTACTTCTTTCAACTCGCTGATGCAGGCGAATGATATTTTAGGGGTCCGCAAACGTCTATTGTGTTTAATTGTTGTTAGTCCCATAGTCAACTGACATGAGTTACTTTCGTATTTTACACTAAGGTTACACTTATTTTTTTTTTTTTTTTTTTTTTTGGAGCGTGGAGCTCACAAAACTGTTCCCCACATGGGTTTGACTTCAATATTATTATATCCTCTCTCTTGATGTTGCGTGGTTGTGCCTCTTTCTATACAATGTTTAATCACATTCATGTATATACACAGCACTGTATTATATTTATTTCGTCTGTATTTAAGGACATACACGGCGGGTCCGGCTATTCAAACAGGAGACGTTCACTCCTCCTGAGCACCTGGGGTCAGTTGTTCGAAACTTTAACCACTGGTTAAGCTAACCAATGGTTAAATTTCATCTGATGTATCTTTAAAATGAGAAGTCATTGTCTTTGATTTTTAGCATATGAAACAAGCTTTGTAGCGTAATTTAGATTTTTATACAGAAATCTTATACATTACATTAATTGTCTCTCAAACTTACCCACTGGAGAGCTTAACCATTGGTTAAAGTTTCGAGCTACAGGCCCCTGGTCTCACTTCCGAATTTCAGGGGTTCGTGAACGTCCACTCTGGTATATTGTTGTTAATGCCATAGTCATGTCACGCCAGTTATTTTCGTATTTTACATTGAATTAACTAGATAATAATACCCATTTTCATACATATACATCTATTCATGTAAATATATATAATATAACTTATTTAGTATTTTGACACTCCATACCTTAGTTTATTCAGCTGTAAACTAGTCGTCTGGTTTTGTTGTACTTAAGCGGAATCATGTCAAAACTTCCTATATATTTCAATTTTGATATTTGTTATCGTGTTCTTAGTTTGGATAATAAGCCTGTGTATTCTATTGAAAAATGTTAAAGTTCTTTGATTAGTATTCCTAGGAAAAGGAATCATTCACAAAACTTTGAGAATATTATGAACTGCTACGAGGAATATGCCACACGATGGGCAAAAAGAGTACAAGTCGACACTCCTTCGGAATGGATAAAAACTATTGCAGTACTGCTGAGATCAAAATTTAAAAAATTTCAAGGTTCTGTAAACACCAGATTCGAATCTATTTTTAAAGATCATGATGTTGTCAGAGAACTTACCTTACTCCAAGAACATTATATCATTACACCAGCAGATAAAGCATCTAATAATTATACATTTACTTCTAAGAAATATTACTTTGACAGCCTAGTGAAAGAATTAGGATTAAATTCAGCTCCTGGAAATCCTATTTATATTCTCACGAACTTTTCGGTTTCGGAAGTACTCGAGAATCATAAATCTGTCCTCAATACGTTTGGTATTGACTCAAATAAATTGAATTTAGAACTTCCATATTTTTACTGCATTCCAAAAATGCACGAAACTCCGTACAAACAACGCTTTATTGCTGGTTCCTCGAAGTGTTCCTCAAAAGCTCTATCTGCATCGATGCTACTCACAAAAATATTATCAGAAATTAAATCTGGCCTTCATAGATATTGCGAAACAGTATATTCCAGAAGTGGAATTAATCAAATGTGGATCCTTAAAAATTCAAAAGAGTTGTTAGAACATCTAAAATCAAAAAGTTTTACTAAAATTCACTCCATCAAGTCTTTTGACTTTTCGACTCTTTACACAACGATCCCTCATCAGAAATTAAAAGACAGATTAGCGGAAATTATTCAAAATGCATTTACTAGTAAAAACGGAAGCCGCAAATTCAAATATATAGTAATAGGCCACGATAAAACTTACTTTGTTAGGGAAAATTCTGATTCCAAAAATAAATACACTGAAACAGCTGTCATCCAGATGTTGAACTTTCTTATCGATAACATTTTTGTGGTGTTTGGAGGTAAGGTTTTTCAACAAATTGTCGGCATTCCAATGGGCACTAACTGCGCTCCGCTTCTGGCTGACATATTCCTTTATTCATACGAAGCTGAGTTCATTCAGTCTTTGCTTTCGCAAGGGAAAAAAAACAATTGGCTCTTGGCTTCAATTTTACTTACAGCTATATAGATGACTTGCTTTCAATTAATAATCCTTCATTCGCTGATTACCTTAGCATCATCTATCCAAGTGAACTGGAGGTCAAAGAAACCACAGAAACTAGTAATTCTACTTCGTATTTAGATATTATGTTGTCTTTCGACATTAATGGTCAATTGAACACCTCACTCTATCACAAACGTGGCGATTTCAATTTCGCTATCACAAACTTTCCTTTCATAAGTAGCAACATTCCATCATCGCCCGCATACGGCGTATTCATATTTCAGTTTATACGTTATTCCAGAGCATGTTCAAATTACAATGACTGTTCTGAGGGCTAGGCGACTTTCAGTTAAGCTGCTCAACCAGGGTTATATATGTGCTAGACTAGCATCGTCACTGAGGAAGTTCTACGGTCGTTACGAGACTCTTACTACTCCATATGATGTCTCGTTATCCAGACTTTTAAATGATATTCTGGACTGAGACCGATTCCGATCACTTTACATAGATTTGACACCTTCTATACTAGAAGGTTACCTACTTCGACTTCTCCATATGTAAATACATATGGAATTCACACGATTTGACTCTTTCTACGGGGTGTATGTGACGGGTGTTGCTAGCAAGCAAGAGATGCTCATTCTCCCTGGGCACCTGATCTCACTCCATCACAGGGGTTCACTTATGCTCTTCAAGTAGAGATATTTTGTTATTTTCCATTTGTTTTTCATTTTCACTCATTTTGTATGTCCTATGGTTTCATGATTTTTTGGACTTGTGGTTTGGATTTATCCATCATCTTTACATTTCAAGATATTTTAAGGAATATTCTAGTAGAGTGTAATATTTATTAAAGAACTTACTTTCTATAGTAACCTAGATTATGCAGATAACAATAATCCTAGGTACAGTTGGAATAACATATATTTGTATTCGTGTGTTCATACTAAAAATATCCCGCTAGCACTGTTCCTATGACTAAGGATAGTAGAGTAAGGTAGCATCAACAATTTGCGCCTGCCACTTTTATTGTATATTTGTAAGGAAATCGTTATGTCGAATCAATAGTTTTACTTTAAAAAACCTGAAAAAGACAGATCACTACTTCATTTTCTCAAATTTGTTTTTTGTTATTTTATAGAAGATTTCACGGATTATTATTCCTACTGAAATACATTTCAATTTAGTAACCTACTCACACCTCATAGTATGCCGGCATGCGAGTATAATACTGCAACGCGAGTGGCTGCATCTACTTCGAAACAAAAAATCCAAGAAAGACAAATCGCAGCATTAGATAAGAATTCAACTAGGCTAATAACGATTGGTTGGTTAATTGGTGCTTTACGTCTCTTTCAATTTTTATTTCAGGTGTATCGCAACATGGACTTACAGGGTAAAAACTTGTTAGTCATGTTCCTACAGCTCAAAGATAAGACCTCGCTTAGACACGAGCAGAGCGCGGTTTACTTATGTTTGCGTCGCCAAACATATTTTTGATACTAGCAATTTTATTGCAGTAAAACTTTCGTGTGTTACAATTTTTATGCCATCCAGTTTTGAAGAAGCCTGTCGATCATTGTTCTCTCTATGGAGGATTAATTATAACCTCTAAATGTGTGTCATTTGATTCTGCTGCTCTTGTTGTTAGTGGGAAGTTGGCGGCCGTAAACCATACCGATTCAGAGTAGTTTGTTACTTTAATTGGCCGTCCTAAGTCGGAGTATAATCAAATATTTTTGCTCCTTATATGGATGAAATTTTATTCAAATGTATGTCCTTTGATTATACTATTTTTATAGTGAGTGGGAAGGTGGGTATATTTAAAAATAGGATAGAATACTGTGAAAGAGGTTCAAATCGAAATATCTTAAATGCAATACAATATTGAACATATACATCACGGAAAATCGTGGATGGAAGTAAAAATGCATTTTACTCAATAGTAAATAAAACGAGTTGAAGAGTCGTACACTATATGCACAGAGACTGCAATTGGACAAAACCGAAATGACACAGCTATTGCAATTAACATAACTGTTATCTGTCCACATGAAAAGCAGCTAATATACGTACACAAAAGGACGTTCGACACACAATCATGACGTCAAGTTTCCTGACGTCATCTCTTCATAAACATTATCATTTACGTTACGTTTGTGAGACAGTGCAATTGCATGTTTATAAAACCTAACTAAGTGAGAGGGGACAAGATTCAGAACCATGTCTCCTCTGAAAAAGATTTCAACGAGACTGTCATATTGTCCCCATCACCCTGTTAGTCACCGTGTAACGGTCAAGTAAAAGAATGAAGAAGGACCCTATATAGGACCTATCATCTTTTTGAGAATCCCCATGTCACGAACACATTTCACTATTTTGGAAGCCGACAATATAAAATTATCGAATCCTTTCACACTCCTATCTTTATAAATAAGATCACAAGATCACCGTAGAAATTATAATGGGCAATCTCTTTATATTTATACTATTGAAAAGTAACAATTCAGAATTTTGATAAAAGATCTGAATGAAAAAAAAAAATCCAAATGGTTATAAGTTTATGATACCTGTTTAAAGATTCAACGTTATTTGTAGTCTTTTTCTATGAAAGTTGGTATAGGCTCTTGCAAATCGACCGAGAATTGTGTATACGATATATTGGGAGTCTTGCGACACAATAAGAAATAATTTTTTTTTCTTGTCTATGTTGTTTGATAGAAAAATGTTACTTGTGAGTGTCGAAATTTCTTGTATAGATAAAGTACATATAGATATGAAATAAATATTGGTTGATTGATTGATTTTTGTATAACGTCACACGATCAATATTTCACGTATATGGTGACGGCATCTGCCTAATGCGGGGCATTTAAATTTTGACCTTTGCAACAGACCCACCCGAAGCAGTGAGGGATCCTTAACGAGCCACACATACCACGACACGGGACCTCGGTTTTTACTGTTTCATCCGAAATACAGGATACCGGCATGACCAGAGCAGGAATCGAACCCCGGCCTGCCGATTAGGAGTCCAGCGCGATCCAACAAGGCCACGCCGACTTATGAAATGAATAAGTATATGGTATGCCCTCGTGGATATTATATATTATTCACAACAATATTTGATTTAACCATATAGATATTACTTTTATATTGATTTGTCCATGTATGAAAGTCATAAATGTAAGTGTATTCCTTGTTTGATTGCAATGTTATTTTTGTCGAGCGCCAAAATACATAATTAGTTTTCTTTTCATAAAATCTTTCTATATTGTACAACAAGACTATACATTCATACATGATAGATTAATATCTTGGATTTGCGGGAATCATTGTCACATGTAAGACGTTTGTCTTATCTTATTAGCTTTCAGAACTATTGTTTAAAAATCTCTACAATTAAAAAATGATAAATTAATGAAGTTGAGGATTTCTTAAATCATTGGATGAAGATTACTATGTCAAATCTTAAAAAAACTGTATCATTGTTCTAAAATAATTCAGAATGCAACAGTGATGATTGATGGTGGTTTTGCTTCTTACTTAGGATGGTGGCTATACAGTCTGCTGTCGATGGAGAATTCTCTTGTTGTTGGATTGACTTTATAAGAAACGAAAGAAATATTAAACCAACAAACCGTGGCATTTGACTGGCGACTACCCAAAGAGACGGTTAACATGATTGTACAGAACGTATCAAAGAGAAAACTGAAGACATCTGACAAAGCTGTACGACAAAGATCACCACGGTTATGCAAACAAAACCATTCTGTTTCTTCACCGTGCATACTACTACGATGTTTAACATTTGCAACACTAAATATTGAATCCTCTATTAATATTTTCAATAAAAATCTAAGATTTCCATAACTCGAAGTCCAAATAACATGACAATACATATATGTGAAAATATAACTCAATCATTTAAATACCTTTACAGTGATTAACTTATGTGTCATTTATTGCATTTTGACTGATATCATACATTACGAATGCAAGTCTACATATCAATGTAAATAAATAAAATGAAATATCGTAATTAGTATTTCATGTTCCATGCATGGTGATTAACAGAGCGGTGGACACTCTGTAACGGGCCTTGTCAAACCTTTCCAGAGATGGCAAGGTCCAGAGCCTAGTCCACTCTGACTGATAGTGGAGACTCCAGGTTTCTATGAGCATTTTGACGGGTGTAGCATGCTAGCAGAGACTCTCACTTCTCCTGACCCCTGATCTCATCTCATATCACATGTACAATACTTTTCTTTTAAGCCGTCTCCCTGAAATTTCCAAAGTTTTAATGACTTTGAACACGAGACATCGTATGTTACTCTTCTAAATGCATACTTCATCTTCTCTCAAACCTTATTATAAAATAGCACGTGTATGACATTTATATTACATTCAAATTAATTCCAAAATATGTAACGAAGCTATTTCATTCTAAATATAACATTATATAACTACATGACGTCGCTCTAGTGACTATCAGGACATGTAAAACAATCTAGACCGGAAAACTTCGAATAAAAATACACTCAAGTTTGAAGTATTATCACTGTTTTGTTTCCGAGTATTATCCAATAATTGTTTCAACATTATCGTGTATAGTTAATCAAACCTGACCAATGGAGAGTTGGAAATGTATTTTTGTTTTCATTGAATCTTTGCTGGATGAGTGTATCCATCATTTGAATTGTGAACTAATTACGGAAAGCTAAAAAGTAACTCGTCATTGCTTTTTATTCCAGTATATATTAGAATGTCTTATTTTATCATTATCATTTAATAAAAGATCCCTACTGCTGTAATTTTAATCCTGATACTTAAACTTAACACATTTTCACACAAAAATATATATGTTTCTAGGTCCCGGATCGATATCTCGTGATGCACGATATAATAAAATGTTGTGTTCGGAACTATGACATCTCAAGGAAGGGTAGCATAATCCAGTCAACATGTCATATCATATCAGTGCTCTTCAGTCATATTAAGCTTCTAAAAGCAGGCCTCTCACGATAAAAAGCTGAAATGTGTCGAAAATTGTTAACGGGAGCGAGGTCGACATAGGTCAACCTCTCTCCCGTGTGCTTTATAAATACTAAATGAACTTCTGTCCCAAATGCTCTCCTTACCATATAAAAGAAATGTCAAATCGACAAACCGTGATATTTAACTGGCGGCGACCTGCACGGACGGTCAACATGGCTGTACAAAACGTATGAAAACTTTTTCCTTACTCTGTACTTTACATAGATATTTAATGTGAATTCTCTGAGGAAACCAAAATACCCACTAATTAGCCAACTGTAAATATCAACAAAAATTTGCGTATGACAACAGACATATGTAATATGAAAAAAATAAACTATATCACGTTTTTCAAGTAAATTGTAGATTCCATGGCAACACTAATTTTATATATGATTGACGCATAATTATCGGAAATCTACACACAAGTAATTACACTATCAATATATCAATATTTAAGACCTTAAATAATGTTCTATCGAACTAAGTTAAAAGTAAATATCTTTAAGTATTATTTTTAACCTATACCTCACTTTATTTTTGGCCTCTATTCAATCAATATCTGTTAAATTATCAACCGGATAATATGTAGAATTTATATGCTTAATTATAACTTTGTCATAGATTATACACATGGCCATTGTGAAATAATTATAAATATTATTAATGCACAGATACATTTATTCATCCTGTTTATTTTCAGCAATGTTCACAAACTGTAGAAAACATCTTACATCAGCTTCTGCAACTAAGTTTCCAGAACAGGTATACAGAACAGAACAGAACAGAACAGAATAAGTTATATATAGTTATTAAAAAAAGAAAATATATATAAAGATTTAACAAACATGTCAAACCTATTATTTCTTTTAAAAAATGTATTATTATTTTTTCGTTAAGTTTTTGATATCTGTGTCTGGTGTCTTTCTGTCTATCTGTGTTGTATTCACATTTTAGATATACCTGTATGGATTGATTGTTTTATAGCAATCATATAGTCCAGAGATCACAATATTCTTGTAAGAAATTAGAATTGTATCATCAATGTACTGTACATGTTATCTTTAATGCAATCATACCTTTGCAAAATCAACAAAAAGGAGCTTTCAATTTATTATCACTATCATGCATTTGCATATAAGCAAAGGCCAAGTTGACATTATGTATATCAATTAGTCGTTTAGTGTTTTGAATGAAGAAATCATGTTTGTCTAGCCTCATTATATACTAATATACTAAAGATTAAAGTCCACTAAAAGAAATAGTATTTTTAGCAAGCCAGGGGAGGTAATGCCCCAGCCCTAGTGTGGGCCTCGGCCTCATTGTGGCAAGTGAGGACAAAAACGTAAACCTGGGCTATAACTTTAAAATCATAAGTGATAAAGCTTAGACATTTCACACATAGACTCCTTATGATGAGACCTTTCTTTGAGACCATGACCTTGGAGTATGACTTACTTCGAAAACTCAAATCTGGGCTATTTCTTTAGGGCTGGGACTTTGATATATCACATAAAGATTCCTTATGATCCTTTGAGACCTTGGCCTTTGACCTAGTGACCTTGACCTTGGGGTTTGACCTACTTTTTAAAACCTTAACCTGGGCTATTACTTTAAAATTATAAGTGATAGGCCTTACTTTTGATGAATTGTGCTCTTTTTATGATCAAAAACCTGACTGGCGCGCTATGTTGTCTTCTGACAACTCTTGTTTTTATATAATCATATATTTTCAATTGTTCGCTCAGTGTGTAGAATAATCTTTGAAACCCAGTAGAAGTCCAGTAGAGTTCACTGGAGGCTTTCTACGTACGTTAAAAAAGGATAACAAATTTTAGTGTATTCATGAGTAGTGCATCAACATTAGCGTTAGTTCCGCTAAAATATGATATCTCTAAATTAGTACATATATTTGATTTTTATTCCAAACTATTTAGAACGATAAAAGTACAGAAGAATTGACTGATATCAATTGTATCAGTATTAAAAAGAAGGCTGGGCAAGAAGAGGGTGATAGTATTCCGGTAGTTATATAACTTTAAAAAAATAACAATTATTTCTAACAGGAATAAAATATACGTGTATTAAATAATATTAATATCAATATTATTGACAATCTCGGTTCTGATTCAACTCTTATTGTATGTGATTGGGCCATGAAATTTCTCCCCAGAAAATTCAGAGAAGGTCGGACGGATTGGTTCGCCAAGAGGGGCAGTAATCGGCATGTGGCAGTATGCTTTTATAAGGGGGATAATCAGATGCAGAACTTGACATATGTACACATTTTCAATTAACAAGTATGAATTTAGCTCAGCTGAGTGAAGCTCAAAGTGAGCCTGTGTCAATTGTCGTCTTATATAATTTAACTTGACTAAGTGACCTTGGGATTTGACCTAAAACATTTTCGGTTCTCTTTCCATTAGGAAACCTCATGTGAAATATCAATGCTGTATCACTTATCGTACCATTTTAAAGTTATGGGGCGTGACAGATGGACAGACAGACAGATCTTCAGGAAACGTTATCACTAAGTGATGCTTTGCTTCGCAGGGTTCATATATATTCTATATTAGTATTTTCAAATGAAATGAAATTGTAATTTTAAGTTAGTGAGGCCCATCGCAAATGACTAAGTTCAAATTCATCAAAATGCGTTGTTTACAATTTCCACATCAATAATTTATCGAGAAATATTTTTAACATCTAAATCAAAATCATATCATTAGAATATTCATTTTGTTTCCTTCTTGTTTCTTCATTTTCATCTCATTTGGAGTAGAAATAAAGAAATAAAGGCAATTTGAAAATAGCTAAAATCATCACAATATCTAACGATACCGCGGCGGTACAGCGAGGTGTTTATTTTGCCTTGTAATTGACGGCGCGCTTAGAACCAATGAGCAAAAAAGCGATCTGTTCACTGGCGTTGTTCGGGGTCACGGTCGTATTAAATTCAGTGAAGTGAGGTTTTTCAGGTAAATATGTCCATTACCTGTGAATAGCTGATCGCCGAAGCGAAAACGATGGGCGACGCGGGCACACATAAGATTTTTTTTTTTAAATATATAGTTTTCAGTTTTTAATTTATTTCTACCGGCCCAAAATATGCGATAAGTATGTTTCCCCCGATTCATTTGATACCTTTTTTCTATAAACATATACCTAGAACTGACTACAAACCATCCAAAAATAAAAAGATAGATTTATTCTCTTTGCCAAAACAACGGTCGCCATATTGTTTTCACGAGTCATTAGATTACATCGATATACAGAGTAAACAATAGTGCATTATAAAGTTCTCAAATAGGAGAACACTTAAACAAAACAAGGTCTATAGAAGTAATTATTATTATCCTTTTTGTGAAAAAAAAATTATTTCGTAGCTATTTTGTACAAAGTTTTATTTCTTACAAGTTTCATTTCATCATTCATGATACATACATTTTATGCACGGCGTGGGCGTGTGGGTTAATTCTAATAATGAACGATTTTTACATTCGAATTGATAATTATTGGTATTTACATTAATTAAACATTTGACAATTTCATATAGTTTATGGTAATTTTGTAGCTCTTTTAATAGAACTGTAGATTTAACACGAGTTTCCTCTGACCCGGCGACTTCCACGTATATAATTATATACAGAAATACACATTTCAATGTAATAAATACGAAGACTTATATATTGTGCGATAAAATAAGACACCATTTCATCACTTAGTTTACACTGATCCCCCTGTTTCCAGCTTCAGACTATCATTTTAATTGCAGATAAGTTTAGATAACCTTGCGAAAGGAAGGCTAGGGGGAGGGGGTGGGGGTTGGAGATAAGCTATTCATATTTAAGGAATACAGTTTTGGTTTAGCCAAAGAGGCAAGACTTAGAGACTATTTTGTTTGAAATGATTTGGTTTTAATCCTCTTTAATTAATTTTGATGTTTCTATCAGTGGCGAATCCAGAATTTCCGAAATTGGGGAAGGGGGGGGGCACATGTGAAAGTCCAAATAAGCCAAAATACTCTGCCAATTTAGGTGCGATTTACTCACACATTTGGCAAAAAAAAAAAGAAAGAAGGGGGCGACCCCTATAAATCCGCCAGTGTATATATTACAATGAGAGAACAAGTTTATAACAATGAGAGAACAAGTTATGTTAAGGTACTACGAAACGCCAATCGTCGCATGACCTAATATTTATGAAATTAATAAAGGTGTTAAATGCGTATTTTTTTTATTTAAAAAACTATGTGTTGAAGACTTTGTAGAAAATAATTGTAATTTTAATATTCCCCCAATATACCTATAATTGACACTCGAAAACGTGTGTTTTCAGTACAGCTCGCATCAGATGGTCAGTCCCAAGACGAATTCTATAATATCTTTAATAGTTGACGTCCTAATCAAGTTGCAACATTTTCAATATATCGAGGGTATATCGGTGTAACGTCGTCTAGGGTGATCATCTGTCACCTGTGCGGCTAAATTATTACGTAATATCACCTCAATCGGCTATTTGACAAAGCAAATATCAACCTTCACTTTGTACCTTTTAACAGCTTTCAAGATATTGATTAGCGATCTTAATAAACTGGGTATCCATAATACTGAAGGACAAGGACTAATTATCAGGTTTCCTATTTATAAGACATTGTTTCATGAAGAAGACATAAAGAACAGGAATTCAAATCAACTACACTTTACGCCATTTTGTATTTATGAAGAGTTTAGATTTGAGAATGTAACACACATTGATTTTTTTTTTTTGTTTTTTTGTTTTTGTTTTTTTTTGTTTTTTGTTTGTTTTTTTTTTTAAATAATGAATATAATACATATAGTAGATTAATATGAAAAAACTAAGCTATACTATGATAAATTAAACGGTATGTGATATTTTTCACATTTTTATAGAGTTATCCGCCCTTGATTTACGTAATTTTTTTTTTTTTTTTTTTTTGCTTATGCAGAGCTTATTTTTCGTCATACAATCAAAATCCCTTCAAATATCCTTATAAGTAACCATTTTTAATAAGTTTTTGCATTAATATGAATCCTTGTATATGCCTTTTAGAAAAATGACCTTGGACATTTGGACTTCGTCATTTTCATCAAAGTAAAAAAAACATTCTTCGTCAAGTTTAAGAGATTATATTTGAGATGATAAGACTTACAATTAATGTTTTTATCTTTTTTCGTAATACCTGTAGTACATAGAGTAGATTAATATAAATAAATCACAAATTTTATGCATAACTGATTAAGTTATACACTCATGAAATTGCGAGGTCATGCATTTTCATTTGCTGGAAAATGGTGTGAAAATGCCATATTGTTCACTTTCAAATCCTCATATCTTGTAAAGTACTTGAGATAAACCGGTGAAATTTTCTGAGTTTGTTAACTATAAAGCGTGCGTTGTAACTGATTTATTCTTTGGTATAGCGTGATACAAATAAATTATTCATAGGTATCTAAACAGTGTATCTCATGTGTTTTTAAGGAAAGAGTTTGGGCCTCCCTATTTAAGTAAACATTTTTTCTCTTGATCTTACTCTTGATAATACATGTCCAATATTTTGATGATCATTTGGAAAATTTAGCTCTAAGGCAGAAAGTCCAAATTTACTATATTTGCTTATGTTTGTATTATAGTATTTTTCATGTTGATATCTTCTTTGAAAGGATCTCATGTTATAAACATAAAACATAATACTATTCTATTTATATGTCATTTATTTATAAAAATATTTTGAAACCTTGTTTCAATATACTTATAATGATCAATGATTTTGATACTAATAATTTGTTTCGAAGTAAAAAGCCTTAATTTCAATAAATTGTAGGCCCTTGCGACAGAAGAGCATCCCACATCAAGTCTTTT
Source organism: Pteria penguin (assembly GCA_035048485.1). Classification (NCBI taxonomy): domain Eukaryota; kingdom Metazoa; phylum Mollusca; class Bivalvia; order Pterioida; family Pteriidae; genus Pteria; species Pteria penguin. Next base: position 42,970,326 of record CM068589.1, read on the forward strand.
ATAAAAAGGCATGTTAATGAGGGAAATGATGTCACCTCTGCACTTGAAATGAAATTAGTAAGATATTCTATTTTTTGTAGATTGGATTTATTGTAAAAAATAAAATGTCATATGTGTGCCCTGCAATCTTAAAAAAGCATACTTTTTATAGTTTATAGAGTTGCATTTATGAATTTAATTTTTCTTTTATACTAGGCAATTGACAGTAAACAAGAAGGAGGGATCAAAGTTAAGATTGTAGATGAGATACTTAATCTAGGGAAACCACAAAAGGGATTATTAAAACCAATACCATTAATTACCCAGTTTTACAATTTTGTATTTGAGGAAGATGGTGTTCGTGTTTGGCAGTTTTATGGAATTGGAGAAGGTATTTTTAATATAATAAAATAGTGGCAGCATTCCAAGGAATGCATGTGTCGCCTACAAAACAAAGCGATACTTAAGGATCACTTTTTAGCCAAACCTGACCTTTAAATTATGACCAAGAAAAAATTGAAGTTCTTTCTTTTTCCACAAGGATCCCTCATGTGAAATATCAATGCTGTTTCACTCACCAGTCAAAAGTTATAGGGTGTGGCATACAGACAGACATACGGACGGACAACTGACAAAGTATTCACAGAAATTTTTGAAAACTGTTTTTACAAAAAATTAGGCCTCTTGCATTTGAAAAGTTTAATTAACTTATTGTAAACTTTTTTCTCTTTTATTTATATCAATTTTGCTTTTATTTGTAATGTAGATCTACTAAATGAAATCTATTTATTTTATATCAAATCAAATTTATTTGATTTAGGCAAATTAATTCTATGGAAGTCATTGCCAGGGAACATGGAACCAACAGAATTAATTGTAAAAGCAAATTGGGAAAATATCATTTCATAACCAATTGATAATGAAGGTATTTTTTTTTAATTTAATAATAATTTCTTAGAAATCATTATGTAATTTTTGCTCTACATGTCTTTGCTCTGTTTTGTTTGATTAACATGCATTTTAAAAAAATTAATGAATAATGATATACTTTTTTTTATTTTAGCGGCAACTATTCTACCAATGTCTAAAGAAAAGAGAAAGTCAACATCTTTTGATTGCACCAATGAAGGTTGTTCTAGGTCATTCAAGTCAAGCAAAGCATTAGAACAGCACCGTATGACGGGCAATTGTAATTACGAGGCTCAGTTGCTACCAGATAAAGCAAAATTATAATATAGTCAAAAGCTCAACACGCTTTATCAACAAATCGAAATAAACATTGAAGCTAAAAATCTACAGAGCTTCATATCACAGATTTGCATATTGGGTGGGCCGCTAAACACAACAAGAAGCGAACAACATTCACAGAAAGACAGATTGCCTTTATAAAAGATTAATTCAATAAGGGTAATATTTCAGGCAAGGAAGAGATGCCCAAGAGATGAGAGACATAGAAAGTGAAGAAAATACATGTTTTCAAAAGACGAATTTTTAACTGGACAACACATTTCAGCTTAATTTTCTAGATATCATTTTTAGCTCACCTGAGACAAAGGCTCAAGTGAGCTATAGTCATAGTGCGTTGTCCGTCGTCGTCGTTGTCCGTCCGTCCATTGTTAACTTTTTCACATTTTTGACTTATTCTCTGGAACTGTTTTGCAGATTTGGATCAACTTTGTATATATGATGTACTCAAGGTCCCCTACTACAATTGTGTTCATGATCCAGGGCGGGGTCAAAAATGCCCAAAATGGTACCCCTATTCAAAAATCTTCTTCTCCAGAACTAGTGCATAGATGGGGAACCTAATTGCATTTCAACAATTTATAAAGATCGGTTATCAAAAATTATGTTCGGGGTTAAGATCCGTTCAATAGAAATTTACGCTTTTTTGACTTAGTAATTTCAATGCAGAAAAGTGTCATGTTTTTCAGTTAATTGATATTGATTTCTTAATGACTAGTTTGATCATAGATATGGTAAGGAATATTATTGTGAAAGAATTTTCTCAATATCTTAATTTTTGGATTTTTTATGAATTTTTAAGACTTCTAAAAAAAAAAGGAGGGGGTGGTTGGCCATTTTTCCCATTTTCAACTTTTCCTGCAAAACTGGTCAAAGGATTTTAATAAATATTTGTAGAAATAAATCACTTATGATCCCCTTCAAATTCTGTTGTTTTCGTCCAGCCCTCTTTACAATTGGCGCCACCATAGTCAAAAGTAGGTAACAAAAGAGTACCCTCCTTTGACAATATTCTTTTTCATACTGGCTGTATACAGAGACAAACAAAATGCATTGAAATGATCAAGAGGGAAGAGTGAAGACGTATTGTCATTTTGGTTCCCTTCCAAAATCAAATTTTAGAATTTTTTTTTTTTCGGCATTTGTTTGGATTTGGTGATTTCAATGCAGAAAAGTGTCATATTTCCTAGTTAATTGATAATGATGATTTCTTATTGACTACTGTGATCATAAATATGGTAAATGTTAATTTGAAAAAATGTATTCAATATCTCAATTTTTGGATTTTCTGTGAATTTTTTAAGACCTCCAAAAGAGGGTGTATAGGGACAATTCTTCACATATTTCACTTCTGCTGTTATACCACATGAAAGATTTTACTGAAACATGGTATACATGAAGTACTATACGTCTTCTATCAATTTTGTACATTTCATCCAAATTGGTCAACAGATAATGCCACCATGTCTAAAAACTAGGTCTCGCAATGCTACATATACCACTTAGTAATTAAAATATGGAGAGTAGCGGTTCAAATCCAGCTGTGGTCATTTCTTCACACTTCTAAATAAGTTTTTAGATGTTTCTTAACACTCATCATATGAAATTAGGACATTTTAAGTTGGATCTGGACAATATCTGAAACAATTGTTGTTCATGACTTAAACTTGAAATCAGTCAACAAAGGTCCCACCTAAAGAAAATGACTAACTTGTTGCCCTGAATCACATCTTGCAGAGACAAAGCAAATGCTTAATATCAAAATCACCTGAATGGATGTGCAAAAAAGTGTCGTTTCTTATTCTGGTCTGAAATAACTTTGACATATTTTCAACATTTATATAATGATGAGATAAATGAATTCTTCCTTCCTGCAAGACTGATTATCTAGGTACTCAGGTGAGTGATATAGGCCCACTTGGGTCTCTTGTTTTTAATGCATACCATACTTCCATTTATTTGTTAACCTTGCAACTATCTAGTGCAAAAATACCAATTAGTTACTCATATCTTTTTCCATTTTAGTTTACCTACTTTAGCTAATTTACAAAACATAAGAATTGTTTGCTGTTAGAGGAACTGTTATTGCCTGCAATTTTTCTTTAATTTTTTAATCTAATTTACTTTTTGTCCCCTCTCACAACTTGTTAAAGAGGGTATAATGTACGTCTAACGCCACTGTCTGTACTCTTTATGTATGCATGGGCGTATGTACATGTTTGTTCATCCTTCCTGTCTTTTTGTAGGGACCATAACTTATTTACGCCATGATGGATTTCAATAATATTAGGAATGATTATTGCTTAGGTCACAATGAAGTGCCATGTCGTTGCATTATGTTAATATCAAATTTCAAGGTCAAAGTCGCTGGTTAAAATAATTTTGTATATTTTCCTACAGGAAGGGATGCCGAGCTTAGGGTTTCCCTTGTAATGCTTTTTCAACATAGCAATTATGCATTTTATCAATTTTATTAGATCATGATGTCTTTGACTTTGCTACATCTTTTGTTTTTAAATGAAATAGTAACAGATATGATTTCGAATTGGGATAACTAAATGTTGTATTTATATAATAATAAAATACCCTTTATATATTTGTTTTTCCTTTAACTACATATAAGGTTTAAAAACATGCATGGATACTTATTTCAATCTTTATTTTGAAATTGTTTTGTTTTATTGAAGTTCATGACATCAAAATACAAACAATTTTATGACATTATTAAAAATATTTTGAAAAAAAATTGAATCACATTTGAAAAAGAATAATGTTGTTTAGATATTTTCTATTGGAAATGATATGTGTAATTTTTTTTTTTTCATATTAGCCCTGCTTTCGCCAAAGTGAGGGAACATATATTCTGGTTAATCTGTTCTGTTACATTGATTTTAATTAACCTTGATCTTTACTTTTGAACATTAAGTAACGCTTTACATGTTTATTCCGTATAATAAGATCTTTGATATTATACCATGAACTTGACATTCTCTGCTTGACTTTTCCCAGAATTTGCGTAAATGTCTAGATCTGATTTTTAAAAAAATCGTCATAAATTTGAGCAATGATATTTTACATTTAATTACTCAATTTGTCCCTGAACATACTAATTAGATAGGCATTATTAGATTTATCAAATTTTATCCAATGATAATTATTCATTTGTTTACATTTAATTAAAAACTGGAAATTTGTAAATTTTGGAATTTGCCATTTTTTTTTTTTTTTTTTTTTTTGAATACGTATTTTTTATCATCTTTATGACTGGAATTAAATATTTTATACAGTTTACCCCACTAAATTTTTATATCCTTGGAAAGTACATACCTAACCTTCCTTATAATTGTTTTTGTTTTATTCCAACTATTGATGCTTTAATAATAGCAACTACTTTGATATTGTAAAAATGGATATTTATTAAAATCTTAGATTTTCTAAAATGTCACATTTTTAGAAAGTTAGTTATTATTTAAGATATCAACCATATAGAACAAAAATAATTTATTTTAAAGATAAGAGTTTTTATTTTGTTATGCCAGAGATTTATTTTAGTAAATTTATTTCTATTAATAGAAAAAGATAGAAGAAAAATCATGATTTTGTCGTTTTTTCACTTTAAAAATGCAGGAAAAATAGTCAAAATACATAAGTGTCATTTCCATGGCTACCAAGAAATATATTAAAGTAATTTTACTTTTAATCATTATCTCTCATTATATACTTGAAAATATAAAATAATAGTATTATTCGATGAAATGCTATTTTGAACCCATATCAGAATTTTTTGGTCTCCTCAGATAATTCATATTAACACTTACAACACTAGTCGGATTCGTTTATTTACGTTTTTACATTTATTTAATTCCTTTACTACAATTTATGTATGTGTCTATAATTTCATTTTTGACTGATCTTATACAATGCGGAGGCAAGTCTACTTGTATAATGTAAACATGCATATGTTATTGCATTTCATAACATTCTTTTTGAAAATTACAAGATTTTGTATCTGTCCTTGGACTTTGGGAATGATTAACGGTTTGGTACTTCTTCGATATTGATGATACACCGCAGATAGGAGACGCAAGAGTCTTGTCTGACTAAACCGCTTCTTACCTTATCTTTTAAATACGTCCTCCATATTCTCCCCGGGTGGCATTTGCCCACGTTCACTGCCCTAACATTTACCCTTTTTCCCTGCATCGCACCCCTTCCTTCCTTCCCACTTCACCTTAAAAATAAAATGAAATTGGAAACTAGTATACAGCATTCCCAAGGACACTTTCTTGAATTCAGAGTGTTCGATTATAAGTATTTTTACATTTACAGAGAGAGAGACAGAAAGGATGGAGAGAAGAAAAAAGATGTTTGTTCCACAAACAACATATATTCTGTTTACCAAGTCGTTCCTTGGAGGGGTGGGGGTGGGATAAAGCAATGTTTTGTATAATTTTATGAATGGGGATCCATGTCAAGTCGAGCAGTTACAAACAAACAGCATTATTATTAATTTTAATTAATATATATATTTTTTTAAACATTTCTCGTTCTCTTAACACCTGCAACCCCCCCCCCCCTTTCCACTTTTTGCACCTGTCTAAAAGATCTTGGGCAAAAAAGCGTTCGGTCGTTCAATCCGTCTGTATGTACCTCTGTGATTCTGCAGTCCCTAATATCTTTCAATAGAATGTTGTTACAGTTACCAAAATTAAACAGTAAGTATATCCCCTAAGCGTCATCATGTGACCCGGGGGTAGATCAGTGACAGCTTTGATTATTTGCAGCTGGGGCATTCGTGTTTCAAAAACGCAGGTTGTTTAGCTAAAAATGTTACTAGTTCTTGAATTTGTGTGAACACCGTACTAGCCCGTAAATAACAATATAAATTATCACAAAAGTGTTATATAGTTTTCTGTTTCCGTACTATTATTCATGAAAAAGTTTTGTACTTTAAATAAAATAAATAATACAAAATAAAGTGAATTAAAATAATACCTTTGTGAATCAAGACATCAGAAGAATCCTATAATTTCAAATAACATTATTCAGCATGCACCCACTATGTAGAGTCGTGAACAGAATCTTGTGTAATATTTTGAAGATTTCGTCTTCAATCTATATCATATCCTGTTTGTATGATACTTATTCGAACACTCCAAAAGATGTTTCAACAAACGGATGTGCAAAATGATGTGTCTTTCTTTACAGTAAAGTATACATATATAAATAATATAATGCTTTCCAAATGTGTGGTCTGTTGTGGAGTATTGGAATTTTGTAATTTTGTAATTTTGAGAAAGGATAGTATTACCTTAATATCGTACATTTTCAAATTACCTATATATTATTGGCCTTTTTAAATTTACACGGAGAGGGTGGGTTCGTTACAAGTACAACTGAACACATGATACTATTTGTACATTATGATATATGTCATATCTGGTCATATTATAATATCCAAATAACTAGAACATGTTATATAATTTCTTCGTTCAAACTTTAAAATTTGTTTATGTACGTCACGCACGGTTGGGTGGGTGGCCTTTTCGTGGCAAATGCATACCACATTACAGTATCACGTGGTCTTTTGTTATAACAAACTTTGTATTTTATTTATGCTACTTCAAAAAATGAAGACACAAAAAAGTAAATATATAGAGATAATTACATGTACTTCTGTTTGTGACGCAATGTTGCCTTTGTCGTATCTTTGATGAAATATTACGGTTGCATGACTACGCTTGTTTCTTTTATACTGTGGGAGAAAGCGCTGTTTGAGCATTTGGGTCGGACGTTCATTTAATACTCATAAAACATACGGGAGTGAGGTTGACCTAGGTCAACTTCGCTTCCGTAAAAAATCGAAACATTTCGGCTTTTTATGGCTGACGTCGGGGAAGAACATTGACAGCTATGTTTATTTACAGCTGGGACATTCGTGTTTCAAAAAAAGCATGTTGTTTAGCTAAAAATGTTATTAATTCTGGAATTTGTATGAACACCGTACTAGCCCGTCCATAACAATATAAATTGTCATATAGTTTTCTGTCTCCGTACTATTATTGATGAAAATGTTTGTACTTGAAACAAATTAAAATAATAAAATAAAATAATAATAAAATAAATATTGAATTAAATCAAATAATACCTCTGAATCCAGACGAAAGAAAAGTGCTACATTATACAAATAACATTATTTAGTATGCACCCACATTGTAGGATCGCGAGCAGAATCTTGTGTATGATTTTATGACCGTCCTAAGTCGGTATCGTAATTGCACTACAATCAAATATTTTTGTAATGTGATATATGTTCTAGTATATTATTTATATTCATGTATTGTATAGCTCTATGGTGACTTCTGCCACATAACTGAGCCAGTAACTCCTCTTTTTTCTTTCATATCTACACTTATTCTCAGATGCAGTGTGGAGCCTGTAAAAAGGTTCCCCGTGTCTGGGTGTTTCAAGTGTTATTATTCACCCAATAGTTACTGACTTGGTTGTGTGGGAGCTTTCCCCTGGGTTTGTACATCTTTACCCCCCCCCCCTCCCTCTTTCATTAAAATGGCTTCAAATATAATGAAATTAAACTACAAATCTCCTAAAGTTATAATCACACCACTTAGACTGCCCTCTGTGTCCACTCTTCATATACCTGGTATTTCTTGTAGAAAATTATTCGGCACCACTAAAGTTCATATTTCTCCACTTAAAAGTAGTTTCCCTATTAAACGTTCTATCTCATTTTCAAAAACATTCACACCTATAAATTCTTACAGAGCTGTCAATTCTATACGCACAGGGTATTCTAAGATTAATAAGTGCAACGCCAAGAAATGTCTTACTTGCCATCATTTAAGCTGCAAGTCCAATATTGAATCTTCGGTTAATGGAAATACATTTAACACCAAATTAGACAAGGACATAGATTGAAATACTGCCAATGTTATATATGTCATCACTTGAGAAGCTAGAGGATGTGGGGCTCAATATGTCGGGGAAACTTCTCAAACTTTGAAACAAGGTTTTCGGAATCATTCCTATAAAATTCGTAATAATTCACGACGTAAATACCAGAATTTTCTTTATAACCACTTTAATAAATACCAACATAATATTAACAATGTGAAAATAACTCCAGTAGAAAATATCTCTAAATTACCAGGTGATACGAAATCAGATGTTAAAAACGACTTTTGGAAACCGAGCTCTACTGGATTAAACAACTACAAACCCCATATCCTCTCGGTCTCAACGACCAAATATATCGACAAGGTAATATTTCTTCTCGTCAGAATAAGATCAATATTTTTACATTAAGACATAAAACTATTAGAAAACGTAGGTCACATGGTCATCGCCGTAATCGTAACCTCAGAAAACGTAATCGTTTAAATAGGTCATTGAACGATCTTCTATTTATCGCAAAAAATAATGACCGTCATGAACTTCTGCATGCACTATCCTCTATTCCGGTAAATAAATTGAAATCTATCCTGGACGAAGCTGATCCTCGAAGTTTACGCAATTCTGATTGATATAAACTCAATTTGATTATTTTATTTTCATATAATAAACTCTTTCCTCGTATTCCGTCTCTTCCACCCAAGCAGCAATTTCTCAAAATTAAATTTATTAATAATGGCTTCGATCTACTTAACATTTCTAATATTTTCCGTGATCATAGAGTCACATCTAAAATCCCCCAATATTTTGAGAATTTAGAACCTCCACTTATTTGTTACCAGTACAAAAAGCCTATAAGAAATCTTATTCTAAATTATAATAAAGTTACATCTAACCCTGATGTTTCAGACTCTATTCCTTCGTCGTGTTCTTGTAAAAAATCTAAATATGTTTATAAACCGGCAGGTCATGTTATCACTGGTGACCTAAACTGTATTTCGGACAAGAAATTGCGCACCCTTTTTGGAAAAGGACCTAAATATAGGTTACCGTCCAGGATAGATTTCAATAAATGCCGTGACGTTATAGAAGATGCTTTAACTACATATTGTAAACGTTGGTTGTAAAAAATAACAGGTAAAGGTTCATGCTCTTAATGATTGGAAATACGAGATTTTAAGAATTGTCGATATCCGTATTAAGAACTTTACGGAAAATCCGCATTTATTTCAACAGCCTAATACATTGACGGCAAATTCTATTAAAAAGAAGATAGCTGACTTACATGCTAAATATGTCTTTGTTCCTGCTGATAAAGCAGGTAATAACATAATAGTTGTTTGAAAACTATATTATATTGAAGTACTTAAAAACGAATTAAACTCCACTCATACATATATGGAAAGCCCTACCTCAAAAGACAGCACCTTGCACGATCACCTCATGACCATGTCCGACTTCAAAATTAAAACTGATAAATCTGATCTACCAACCATATATTGGCTCCCAAAACTACATAAAAGTTCATATAAATCACGTTTCATATCTAATTCTAGTCACTGCTCTACTGCGGTACTATCGGAGCATATTACGTCTGCTCTAACTGCTATAAAAGATCATATTATCAAATATTGTGATGTCGCATTTCATAATAGTAACATCAATTACTTTTGGTCGATTAAAAATTCTCATGAAGTTATAGACAAACTTCTTTCGCTAAATTTCAAAGCCACTCAAATTTCTACATTTGATTTTTCTACACTTTATACACCTCTGCCTCATGATTTGATTAAAACCAAATTGCTGTCTCTTATACAATGGTGTTTTCACAGAGAATCTAAAACGTACATATGTACTTCCAATAACTCCGGATTCTTTTCCAATAAACAATATACTTCATATAAATACTGGACTTGCAAGGAATTATGTAAAGCACTAGATTTTCTCATGAATAATATTTTTGTGCAATTTGATGGCAAGATATATCAACAAATAGTTGGGATTCCTATGGGTACTAACTGCGCGCCTCTGATAGCATATTTATTTCTTTATTGTTATGAGAGGGAATTTATGGTTTCTCTTCAAAAATCAAAACGTTTTGACCTCATTGACAAATTCAATAATACTTGTAGATATCTGGATGATAGTTTGGTTATCGACAACCCTGAATTCGAACAATTTATATCAGAAATTTATCCATCAGAGCTCACATTGAATAAAGCTAATACTTGAGATAAATCTACACCTTTCTTAGATCTAAACATCAAAATTATCAACAACCTAATATATACCAATATTTATGATAAACGTGAGGATTTTGGATTTCCAATTGTAAATTTCCCTTACTTGGATGGCGATGTCCCTCGACTCCCATCATATGGTATCTATATATCTCAATTAGTTCGATTTGTCAGAGGCTGCACCGATGTTTTGGACTTTCATAAACGAAATTTACAAATTACTACTAAACTTTTAACTCAGGGTTACAAATATCAGAAGCTAAGAAAAACATTCGGCAAATTCTTCAGATCTTATTCAGAACTTCTATCTAAATTTGGAAATATTTCTTTTCAACAGTATGTATCCAATGGAATTTCCCATCCTTATTTTTACGGTGATCTCGTATATAAACTAAGGAAAGTAAAAGGCTCCGATAACGTTATTTTATCATGTTATAAAATAATCAAACGTCTTATAAATAGACAATATAATATTGAGATCATCAAAAAGACTATAGGTCTTGTATTTGGCCCCTCTACAGCCTTATGCAGACTTTTACTTGAACGTTGCATGCTGACTAACAGGGCGGTGGGGACTCTATGACGGGCCTTGTCCAAACCTCTTTCAGAGGAGACATGGTCCTGAACCTCGTCCCCTCTGACTGTTAGTCGGGACTCCTACAGATCTAGGGACTTAGCTCGCTTTCAGACCTAAGTCGGTATGGTAATTGCACTACAATCAAATATTTTTGTAATGTGATATATGTTCTAGTATATTATTTATATTCATGTATTGTATAGCTCTATGGTGACTTCTGCCACATAACTGAGCCAGTAACTCCTCTATTTTCTTTAAGATTTCATCTTCAATTTATACCATTTCCTATGTGTATGGTACTTATTGGAACACTCCAAAAGATGTGCCAACAAACAACGGATGTGTAAACTGATGTGTATTTGTTTACAGTAAAGTATACATATTTTTAATAATATTATGCTTTCGAAATGTGGAGTATTAGAATTTGGCTTTTTAATTTGGAGAAAGGATAATATCACCTGAATATCGTAATTTTTTCAAATTACCTATACATTTTTGGTCTTTTTACATTTGCATGGAGAGGGTTGGTTCGTTACAAGTACAACTGAACATACGACACTATTTTTACATTATGTCATATGTTATAGCTGGTCATATTATAATATCTACATAACTAGCACATGTAATATAATTGGTTCGTTCAACTTTAAATAAAATTTCTTTACCGTTACGCACGGTCGGGTGGTTGGCCTTTTCGTGGCAAACTGCATACAACATTACAGTATCATGTTATGTTTTTTTTTATAACTAACTTTGTATTATTTATGTTATTAGTATTTCAAAAAATGAAGAAACTAAAAAAAAAAAAGATATATGGAGATAATTATATGTACTTTTGTTTGCGACGCCATGTTGCCTTTGTCGTGTCTTCGATAAAATGTTGAGTCGGCGTGGCCTAGTGGTAGTACTCCTGATCGGGATGCCGGGGTTCGAGTCCCGCTCTGGTCATGCCGGTGCCGTGTCTTTCGGATAAGGCAGTAAAAACCGAGGCCCCGTGTCGTGGTATGCATGGCACGTTAAAGATCCCTCACTGCTTCCGGTGGGTCCGTTGCTAATGACTCCGCCTGTTTCTTTTATACCGTGGGCGAAAGCTCTGTTCGAGCATTTGGGTCAGACGTTCATTTAATATTTATAAAACATACGGGACTGAGGTGACCTAGTTCAACTTCGCTCCCGTAAAATATTTTGAAACACGTCGGCTTTTTGTGGTGAGAGGCCATCTTTACGTAGTACAAATAGATTATACACATGGAGAGTGTGATGATAACATGCATTTCATATCTCTTAGATAAAAAGTAGCAAAGTGATAAAACGTGAATGTTAATCTGATATTACAGATAAAAGATCAGTATTAAATATACTGTTTATCTGTTTTTATCCATAGCGCTGATAAAAAAGATGATACAACATGCAATTTACAAATTTAGAAGTTCAATGTAAAAATGTTCATAAGGGGCAGTATCTCCTATCACAATGAGCTTTTCCTGTAGCCCTGATAACAGTACAGCTTGCACCTGTCGCAACAATGACTATGCAAGGCATAACCCAAGGTAGCAATATGACAACAAATGAAGATCCAAAATGAACTTCAAAACACAGTCACCGTACCATTTACAATATATACACACACACAAAGTAATTTATTATTATTATTTCTCTCGTTTGGTTAGAAGAATAAGACCGCAATTCCCTTACTTATATGAATTACACTTTGGAAAATACATTGGCTGACACAGATCAATGCATTGTTGTATCAAGCAGAGCAAATCCTATACATTTATTTCCTAAACGTCTGTTATGATTCTGTCTTTCATGATAAATCAGTCTGTTGTAAAAAAAAAACCACGCTGTTGTAATAAATGAGTCTGTGGAAATAACTTTGTTGCATTAACTATGTCTCTTGTATTAATTATGTTGTAAATGCGTTACACACACTTAGTCAAACTACAGTTTAATAAACAAGACATGCAGTTAATTATCTTACATATAAAACTCCGGAAATAATTTTACAATAGGTGTATAACTCCCTTTTTATAACAATATTGCTTAAATATAGAGTATGCATACGATATTCGCGTGTATGCGATTTATTTCCGCATGAGTACAGTCCGCATGCGCACAGTCCAACCAAAAGTTAGAATACTTCATTCACTGTATGCAGCTGTGCTGATGGCGTAAACGAAATCGGTCTTAAATAATCACCCAAAGCGGTGTTGACTCAGTTGAATATGGAAGCAAGAGAACGGGGGCTGTGTCCAGTACATTATCAGTTTCTGGCAATCTATATTAGATCAGTTGCCAGGGAGAAGTTATCATCCCCTACCGACCAGTCACATCCTCCGTGATATTATAAGTGTATACTATTAAGAATTATGTAGAAAACGGTACGGCTGTGGTCACAAGTAAGTTAAAGGTAAAAATTTCCTTTATCGCTACTTCAACATCCCTAATAACGTCCTGAAAATTATCATCATTCAAACATCGTCATTCATTATGTTACTTTTTGTCAGAAGGTGGAAGAGTACTGGTGCAGACATCTCAAAACGAAATCATCTGTTATATAGGGAATCTTACTAGTCCTATAATTCAGCCAATATTTGTAACCATTCTGTTTGACAGAACCCATGAGAGACATCATATTTCCGGCTCAAGTAAATACAACAAGTTAAATAAATATACCTTTCCACCTCAAATACATGTATACTCGTTTCCATTGTATTTTATTGAGAATATCATTTCCATTGTATAAATATACCAGCTTCAGCACATTTTAACATCATATATCCAACGGAACTCGAGATAAATGATACAACTGAAAACGCATCTTCTGCTTTACGCCTCAATATACTCCTATCAATTAGTGACGATGGTTCATTAGTAACCTCTCTACATGACAAGCGTGATGATTTCAATTTCATTTCCCTTTTCTGAGTAGCAACATTCCTTCCTCCTGGGCATATGTCGTCTTAATTTCACAACTTATAATGACAGGGTATGCTCGATATACGAAAATTTCGTCCTGAGAGCAAGGTTTCTTGCCATGAAATGTAAAGATGATGGATAGATTCAAACCACAAGTCCGAAAATCATAAAACCAGGGGACATACGAAATTAGTGAAAAGGAAAACCAAGTAGATAACGGAAAATGTCTACTTGAAGAGCATATGTGAACCCCTATGATGGAGTGACATCAGCGGCCCGGGGAGAGTGAGCATATCCTGCTTGCTAGCAACACCCGTCACATATACCCAGTAGAAAGAGTCAAATCGTGTAAATTCCATATATATTTATATATGGAGAAGTCAAAGTAGGTAGTCTTCTAGTACAGAATGTGTCAAATCTGTGTAAAATGATCAGAATCGGTCTCAGTCCAGAATATCATTTAAAAGTCTGGATAACGAGATATCATATTGAGTAATAAGAGTCTCGTAACGACCATAGAACTTCCTATGTGACGTTGTTAGTCTAGCACATATATAACCCTGGTTGAGTAGCTTATCCGGAAATCGCCTAGCCTTTAGAACAAAGTCATTGTAATTTTAACATGCTCTGATATAACGTATTAACTGAAATATGAATACGCCGTATGATGGAATGTTGCTACGTATGAAAGAAAAGTTTGTGATAGCGAAATAGAAATCGTTGCGTTTGTCATAGAGTGAGGTGTTCTATTGACCATTAATGTCGAAAGACAACATAATATCTAAATACGAAATACGACTTTCTGTGGTGATGATGCTCAGGTAATCAAGAAAGAAGGATTTTTAATTGAAAGCAAGTCATCTCTATATCTGTAAGTAAAACTGAAGCCAACTGTTACTTTCCTTGCGAAAGCAAAGACTGAATGAATTCAGCTTTGTATGAGTAAAGGAATATGTCAGCCTGACGCGGGGCTCGGTTAGTGTTCATTGAAATGCCGACAATTTGTTAAAAACTTTTCCTCCAAATACCACGAAAATATTATCGATAAGAAAATTCAATATCTGGATGAAATCTGTTTCAGTATTTTTATTTTAAGAATCAGAATTTTCCCTGACAAAGAAAGTTTTCTCATGGCCTATAACAATATTTGAATTTGCTGCTTCCGTTTTTACTACTAAAATCCATTTTGGATAATTTCTTTCAATCTGGCGTTTGATTTCTGACGAGGGATCGCTGTGTAAAGAGTCGAAAAGTGAAAAGATTTTGTGGAGTAAATTCTAGTAAAACTTTGTGATTTCAGATGTTCTAACAACTCTTGAATTGTTTAAGATCCACGTTTGATTAATTCCACTTCTGGAATATACTGTTTCGAAATATCTATAAAGTGTAAAGATGATGGATAAATCCAAACCACAAGTCCAAAAATCATGAAACCATAGGACATACAAAATCAGTGAAAATGAAAAACAAATGGAAAATAACAAAATATGTCTACTTGAAGAGCATATGTGAACCCCTGTGATGGAGTGAGATCAGGTGCCCGGGGAGAGTGAGCATCTCCTGCTTGCTAGCAACACCCGTCACATATACCCCGTAGAAAGAGTCAAATCGTGTGAATTCCATATGTATCTATATATGGAGAAGTCGAAGTAGGTAACCTTCTAGTATAGAAGGTGTCAAATCTGTGTAAAGTGATCGGAATCGGTCTCAGTCCAGAATATCATTTAAAAGTCTGGATAACGAGATATCATATGGAGTAATAAGAGTCTCGTAACGACCGTAGAACTTCCTCAGTGACGATGCTAGTCTAGCACATATATAACCCTGGTTGAGCAGCTTAACTGAAAGTCGCTTAGCCCTCAGAACAAAGTCATTGTAATTTGAACATGCTCTGGAATAACGTATTAACTGAGATATGAATACGCCGTATGCGGGCGATGATGGAATGTTGCTACTTATGAAAGGAAAGTTTGTGATAGCGAAATTGAAATCGTCACGTTTGTCATAGAGTGAGGTGTTTTTAATTTCTGACAATATTTTTGTGAGTAGCACCGATAGAGATTTACCAGCGATAAAGCGTTTTTTTGTAAGGATTTTGTGCTTTTTTGGAATGCAGTACAAATATGGAAGTTGTAAATTTAATTTATTTAAGTCAATACCAAACGTATTGAGGACAAATTTATGTTTCCCAAGGACTTCCGCAACCGAAATGTTCGTGAGAGTATAAGTAGGATTTCCTGGAGCTGAATTTAATCCTAATTCTTTCACTAGGCTGTCAAAGTAATACTTCTTACAAGTAAAACCATAATTATTAGAACTTTTATCTGCTGGTGTAATGATATAATGTTCTTGGAGGAAAGTAAGTTCTCTGACAACATCAAGATCTTTAAAATAGTTTCGAATCTGGTGTTTACAGATTTTTAATTTTTTTTTTTATATCAGCAGTGCTGCAATAATGTTTATCTATTCCGAAAGAATGTCGACCTGTACTTCCTCATTTTTTGCCCACTTTGTAGCATATTCCTAGCAGGAGTTGACAATATTCTCAAAACATTTGCTCTATATGAATGATCTATTCTCACAGGGATATATTGAGTAACGTTTGAAATTTTGACTGAGGAAGTTCTATGGTCGATATAAGGATCTAGTGCTATTTAAGATCGGTTTTTCAAGAATGTTAATCAATATTTTTTGGAACCTGACCCTACAAACTAACCATCTAAAGATAATACGTATATATAGAGGCATTTATTCATGTGTATTTCCGACGCCGGAATCTCAGTTAAACAAGATCTCATGCCTTGAATAGGATAAATTGTCTTTGTGTTCTTGTCTCCTTCTTGTGTTGATATGTGTATATTTATGTATTTACTTACTCGACTAGAAAAAGTTGTTGCAGGACTTTTGCGACATGTGCGGCATGCAACCAGGGGACGCTTACTCCACCCTGGTATCTGGTCTCACCTCGATTTTATTGGGATTCGCATTTGTCTGAATATGACATTATACACGATATAGATTTTTCATTCCATTGACTGTGAGATATGATTTACTCCTCGGTTCTACATTTTTTTTACTTAAATATAGTCTAGAACTATTACCCTGGATATATTTCAAACAATAATGTATGTCATGACAGCGGAAGATCTGATCGCCCTACCAAAGTGGTTAGAATATCTAATAAAGACACAGAATAACGGGGGGGGGGGGGGGGGGAATATATTCTTTTTGTGGGGATGTATTTTTCGTGAATTAGTAATTTTGTTTATTGCTAATGATCAATGTTAATGATAACACTTATAATATTAGAAAGAAAAAAGAGGAGTTAACGGCTTAGTTATGTGGCAGAAGTCACCATAGAGCTATACAATACATGAATATAAATAATAGAATAGAACATTTAACACATTACAAAAATATTTGAATATATAAACAAAGCCATCAACTGCAATTTGATATAAGTTATAACCTGAGTAATAAAGGGATATGGGACTCAGTATGTTGGTGAAACTTCCCAAACATCGAAAAGTCGTTTTCTTAATCATTTCATATAAAATCAGACATAATTCTAAACGTAATTTCAAAAACTTTCTTTACAATCACTTCATCAAATATAATCACAATATGTTATTACTACCCCTATTGAAAACATTACATAACAACCAGGAGAAACTAAATCTGAAATGAAAAGAACGACGTCTATTTACTGAACTTTATTGGATCAAACACCTACAAACCACCTATCAACTTGGTCTCAATGACCAAAATATTCAACAAGGTACCATTTCCCCCTGTCATAACTATATTAATGTGTTTTCAACAACACCAGAGATTAACATAAAACACAGTTCGCACGGTCGTCGCTGTAATGGCAACCGCAGAAGACATGGAAGTGTAAATAGGTTATCAGACGATCTACTGCAGATCGCCAGAAATAACTGTCGTCATGAACTTGTACAGGCATTATTATCTATTTTTGTTATTAGATTGAAACCCATCCTGAATGAAACTGATTTAAAAAGTATACGTTACATGGATTGATTTAGACTAAAATGATTATAGCATTTTCATATAACTTTACAATCGTATACCATCTCTTGCTCCTAAATGGCAATTTGTAAGAAAATGTTTAGATCTGCTTAGTATTTTTAATATTTTTCATGCTTATAGAGTCAAATCCTTTAGTATTTCGAGAATCTTCAATCACCCCTGATTTGCTATCAGTACAAAACACTATTAGAAACCTGATACCTAATTACAATGCAGTCACATCTAATCTTAATTTTCTTGACTGTATCCCATCATCCTGTCCATGAAATAATTCTAAATTCATTTATCAGCCTGCTGGCCTTATTCTAACATGTAATCTTCATTTTATTAATCATTTTTTGGAAAAAATGTTTACGTTCACTTTTTAAGAAAGGGCCAAAGTACAGATTACCTTTCAGATTTTATTTTCAAATGCCGGGATATTGTTGAAGAAGTATGTAACATTTATAGTAAACGATGGTGTAAAAAAGGTATAAAAACACATGCCTTGAATGACGGGAAAATTACACCTTAAAAATTATCGATATTCGCATCGATAATTGTACAATTAGTCCCTATTTATTCAAGCAGTCACGTTATATACTAGTCCAGTTTATAGAAAAGAAAATGGCAGATTTACATTATATTTATGTCTTCCTACTTGCTGACAAAACAGCTAATATTATTATCATTGTTTGCAAAATACTGTATATTATATTGACTGAATTGAACTCTTCTTCTACGTATGGTGAAACCTATTTGTTTAAAGAGAAGATTCTATTCGAGCATTGTATTTCTATGTGTGACTTCAATTTAAGCATTGATAAAAACGTTCTTCCAACAAAGTATTGGGTTCCTAAATTACACAAAAATCCATATAAATCACTTTTTTTATTAAATTCTAATCATTTTCTGTTTAACTGTGATTTCTAAACATATTACCTTCGCTCTTACTGCAGTTAAAGACGATATTATCAAGTAACGTAATACTGTTTTTGCAATAGTACCGTCAATTACTTTTGGTCTATTAAAAATTCTAACGAAATCATTGAAAAATTCCGTTTGAGAAATTTTGAGACAAATAACCTTTCTACTTTTGCTTTTTTGACTCAATACAGCCAAGTTTAATTTTAGTAGAGTAATCATACGTATATATTCCATTATATGAGTGAAGTAAATAATCTAGTTTATATTTATTTTTGTCTAGTAACACTGTTAAATGTGTACTGTTTTCAAGTGCTGTATTTACATGCAAATAATATAAGAACATAATATTTACATGTATCAAATTACTGCACCATATGTGCATTTCGAAAACTTATATCTCTCAGTGATGTTCAAGGACGAAATTGTGGAAATCAAAAGAAATTGTACCTGAAGAGCAAGCTATTTACAACTTTGACCTGAAAGTAAAAGTCACATTGCTATGCATATTGGAGAAACTACTTCGTTCCGAAAGTTTCACAGTGAATTGAAGTATATATTGCGGGAAAGTGCAGATAGACAAAAAACTGTGCTTATGACAAACTAGATGACTAAGAGTAACAAACGGTTACACAGAGCCAGTGGTAATATTACATATTAGAACATATATACATATATTATTCTAGTGCATCATATACCCATTTCAAAAGGTCTTTAACCTTTTGTGTAACGTAATAACAAATTAATGCTTGACGTATTGCACTATGGCTTGACTGATTATTATAATACAATAAATGAAAATGATTTTGACGCAGTTTGTATTGGAAAACATTGAAATCATTGGACCGTCATATACACTATGAGAAAATAGACTTACAACATTGCGCAACACTTCCTTTGTCAAAGATTAATTTTAAACAAGATGACAATATTTCATTTATAATGGAGACTAAGAATTATAGACTGTATACCTGTTTTGATGTCTGCTATTTATCCAAGCCAAAACTGTTGTAAAGGGTAACCTTTCACAGGGTTTATTTTATAGCAGATAAGGTTGTACTTAAGATATTATCATATTGAGAACCAATACTGTACTGTAGACCATATCTTGCCCCATCCAGATAAATGAAGAAAAGACGTGATTATCATTGGTTTCCTAGACGCTAGTTACTTTAGTATTCTGTGTTACCTTTTCGTATCTACTTCCTTTTACTATGTGATACAGGAGAATAATATTTCATGGGTCCCTGTATGTCAAATGTGGTATATTGTTGTTAGTGCCATACTCATACGACACAAGTTTCCTTATTTTTTCGTGACTAATATTTTTTTTACTTCTCTCCTCGAAAAACCTGTTGATCCATGTTCTGTATATGGAGGATTATTTATAATACTGATTCTCTGTAAACGTCAACCATGTCATATAGAGGGTGTGGCACGCATAGTCTCAGAAAGACATCAAACTGTTTTCCGTATTTAAGTTACATGAGCAGATAAAAAATATATTTTCATTTGGTTGCTGTTTGTTACGGTTGCCATGGTAACAGATCTATGTAATTTGCCCTCCTTAAATGCTCCTTATTTCTTAAGAAAATTGGAGGTTTTTTTTGGGGGGGGGGGCATCTGCATTATTCTATTACAACAATTATTTTTATGTTTTCACTTTTTATTTTACTAACATGGTTCAATGTTAATGCCTTTATGTTTTATAATATTTTGAAACAATTTAGTTACCATCGATATACAATGTGACAATATGGTGTCCCATGGCCTCTCTACAAAGTGTTACATATAGACATATTTTGAAAACGATTTGTATCCATAAGCATCCATGTTTGACTAGGACATGACAATCACTATAAAGAAGACCTGTTATAGTATCATTATACACAATAATATTTTTGGGGGAATTGAGCTCAAGAGCAGTAACCATGGGGGAAAAGTGACAATTTTCCATTATTGTCAAAGAAAAAAGAGGAGTTACTGACCACAGTTATGTGGCAGAAGTCACCATGGAGCTATACAATACATGGATATAAATAATATACCACCACACATAACACATTACAAAAAATATTTGATTGTAGTGCAATTACGATACCGACTTAGGACGGTCATTTAATTTGACAAAAGACAAACAAATGGTGTGGTTAACCGCTTTACGGGCCCACCTTCCACTCACCGTAACAACAGAACAATCAAACGACGTACATTTAAAAATTTATAAATAATCTTCCATGTTAAGAACAAGGGTCAACAGGTATCGCATATTGAGAGGTCATAAAAATATACAGGATAAACCGTGCTCTGCCAGTCTGAAAGCGAGCTAAGACCCTAGATCTTTAGGAGTCCCGACTAACAGTCAGAGGGAACGAGGTTCAGGACCATGTCTCCTCTGAAAGAGGTTTGGACAAGGCCCGTCATATAGTCCCCACCGCCCTGTTAGTCAGCGTGCAATGTTCAAGTAAAAGTCTGCATAAGGCTGTAGAGGGGCCACATACAAGACCTATAGTCTTTTTGGTGATCTCAATATCATATTGTCTATTTAGAAGACGTTTGACTCTTTTATTACATGATAAAATAACGTTATCGGAGCCTTTTACTCTCCTTAGTTTATAAACGAGATCACCGTAAAAATTCACCAGTACGAATATTTTTTTTTAATGTCGTTCCGTGTATATTCTACTATTATCATATTTTGTGTGCAGGTCCTTGGTGATTTGTGTCATACAGCTTAGTCAGATGTCCTCTGCTTTCTCTTTTAGTGTCATATCCATGTGACACCAGTTACTTTGGTATTTTACATTGAATACTAACATCCATTCTAATACAATGACATGTATTCGTGTGTATATCTATCAAACAACTTATTCAGTATCTTGGAACTTCGTACCGGACCAATCATGATTCTGAATTTGCTAAGGATTGTAGAGTAAGTAAGATTCAACAATTTGCGCTTGTCATTGTTTTTGTATGTAGACAAACCTTTATGTCAATGAATAATTTTAATTCAAAAGACCATATAAATATGCTCAAATGTGTTTTAGCAAATTTGTAGAAAATCTTCATAGTATGCCGGCATCTGACCAGAATACTGCAAGACGATTGGCTGTATTTATTTCGAGAAAAATCCAAAGAAAGATAAATTGCAGCATTAAACAAGTATTCCAATAAACTCATATCCATTATTTAGTTAATTTGTGTTTTACGTCTCTTTCATTTTTTTTCACTGATATCGCAACATGGAAACAGGAGGTAAACCACCTGTTAGTCATAATCAAACAGATCAATAATCAGAGCTCGCTTAGAGACGGACGCAACATGATTTCCTTATGTTAATGTCTCCTAACTTAGTTTAGATACCAGCATTTCATTGGATAAAACGTTTCGTGTTTTATAATTTTTATGTCCTCTAGTCTTGAGAAAACTGTTGATCCTTGTTCCATTTATCGCGGATTTTAAATGAATGTTACTTGATTGCACTTCTTTTATGGTGAGTGGTAAGTTAGGCGCCCGTTAACCGGTTAACAATACCAGTTCAGAGATGTGTGTTACTTTGTTTGACTTAGGTATTATTAAACCCTTTTTCCCGATGTTATGTGACTGTTACACTTTCTACACAGTGTTTGTTCATATTCATGTATATATACAGTGCTGTATTATATTGTTTCGTCTGTATGTTAGGGTATTCACGGCGGATGTGGTTAGCCAAACAGGGAACGCTCACTCCTCCAGGGCACCTGGTCTCAACTCTGAATTTCAGGGATTCGTAAATACCCACTGCGGTACCTTGTTGTTAGTGTCATAGTTATGTAACAACAATTATTTTCGTATTTTAATTGACTGTCCTAAATCAGTGTGGTATCTGCAGTAGAACTGAACTTTCTGTAATGTCGTTTTCTGGGTATATATTACTATTATCATGTGTATGTGCATGTCCTTGGTAATTTGTGTCATACCGCTTTCTCAGATTTCTTCTGATGTCTTTAGGAACTGGACATTAATGATATAACATAGTTCTTCTGCTTTCAATTTTGGTTTTATAAACATGTAAATTCAGTGTCTTACAAACGTAACGTACATACAAGATCATGTACAAACAGGAGTGGGTAAAACGTTCTGATACGTCACCATTTTTAAACGACTTTGTTTTATATTGGAATCACGTCACCATTTTTAAACGACTTTGTTTTATATTGGAATCCATGTAGCCTTACGTATATTTTTAGTTTGACCAGTAGGGCTTGGGCCCTGGTGGAAACCGTGTACGAAGAGCTGACGTCAGGAACTTCGACCCTCTAACTTTGAGTCGAGTGTCCTTTTGTGTACGTACATTAGCTCGCTTTCATATGAGCAGAAAACGGTTGACTTATGTTGATTGCAATAACTGTGTCATTTATATTTTATCCTATAACATTCTTCGTGCATATATTTTAAGACTTTTTTCAGTTCACTCTTATCTACTCTGCACACAACTGTGTCAAATTCATTTTTACTTCCATTCATGGTTTTCCATGACGTATATATCAATTTTGTATTATATTTTAGAAATTCCTATTCGAATCTCCTTTACAGTATTCTATCCTAATGATAAATGTACTATATAAGAGGGATGTTATTCTGACATCCCTTAAGGAAAATATGAATTCTGTACTGAAAGGAAAAGATAAAGTCATCATACGCAATTCTATTACAGACAGAAGTCACCAGAGAATTGCAAGGTTATAATGTAATAAATTGGAGGAGAAAGAATAATATTGACATCACAATAATTTCTAGTGATGTGCCAATACGATACCAACTTTGAGCAGTGATAGTAGTCATTCCATTGGTCTTGTTAACCGGTTTACTAGTCCACATTTCCACTTTCCACAAAATAGTAATATCAAAGAACATACATGAAAATCGATTAGCCTCCATATAGGTAGCAAGTATCACACAGTTTCTCAAGTTGAGAGGTCATAAAAATATAAAAACGTATATTAATGAAGAGTAAGACCAAGAAATCAAAATGATGTAAATTAACATCAACATAAGTAAACCGTCATTTACTGGTCTGGAAGAGTGTTCACAGTGGTCTGCATATTTACCATATGTATATTACTTTATATTGATTTGTCCGTGTAAGGAAGTCATTTATCTAAATTTATGCATTGTTTTGTTGCAATCTTGTTGCCAAATTAAATAGTTAGTTTTCTTTTCATGAAATCATTTTATATTGC
This sequence comes from Pteria penguin, assembly GCA_035048485.1. Lineage (NCBI taxonomy): Eukaryota > Metazoa > Mollusca > Bivalvia > Pterioida > Pteriidae > Pteria > Pteria penguin. Next base: position 42,994,373 of record CM068589.1, read on the forward strand.
ACAAAAAGTGTATACATGCATACATGATAGATACATATTTCTTGGTTTTTCTGGGAATCACTGTCAGATGTATAAAGTTTGCCTTATCTTACTAGATTTCAGAATTATTGTTTTAAAGTCTCTACTTGAAATATTTGATAAATTAATGAAGTTGAGAATTTCTGAAATCTAAATGTGTAGGATCTTAGCACACTTCTGTACACGTTGGAATCCACGAATGATACATGTCTTACCTTAGGACCAAATATCACCTGGTTGCATGAAGTTATAGTTATGTCAACTTTTGTTCACATTATCCTTGGGATATCTCATACGATGTAGACCACTATGTCAGTTCTCAAAAGATAAACGTATCATTGTTCCTAAGTAATTTTGAACTTAACAGTGATGATTTATGGTAGATTACATCATAAAGCTCTTTTGTTTATTTTGTCTTGCTGCTTACTTAGCATGGTGACTTTGCAGTCTGCTGTCAATAGAGAATTCTCTTCTTTTTTATAAGAACTCGAATACCGAGCCGGTGGTTTTGTTGTCAGATGAATTCGCATTTTACGAGGATAATGTCGACTAGTTTGAAGTGTCCCTTGCGATTTTTCATTCTTTAAATGCATGGTGCCGTAACGTAACGCTCATTCCGTTATTGGGCGTCAGTACATCTATCCGTCTGTATGTTTAGTCTTTTTTATATTGTCTACGTCTTCTTACAGCTGGTCTCTCAACCAAAAAGCCGAAATGTTCCGAAAACTTTCAACGGGAACGGAGTCGACTTACGTCAAATTTGCTCTCATGTATAATGAATATTAAATGAAAATCAGATCAAAATATTGTCACCATATGAAAGAACAGTCAAATCTTCAAACTGCGACATTTGACTGGCGGCTACCTGAAAGGACGGTCAACGTGGCTTTATGAAAACATTATGCTTCCTCACTACACATAGTTCTTCGATATTTAACAATTTCAAGTTCATCTAATTTTATTTTTAATGGAAATTTGAGATTCCAATCCCATTTTCAGAACTCGATGTCAAAATAACTTCGCAATACATATATATGTAAATATACACAATCTATTAAATGACTTTACAGCCATTTAACTATGTGTCCATTATTGCATTTTGACTGATATTATACATTACGAATGCAAGTCTGCATATTAATGTATAATAAATAAAATGAAAAAAATATTGTAATTAGTATTTAATATTCCATGCCTGGTAATTATGAAAGCCGGGGGCACTCTGTGACGGGCCTTGTCCACCTTTTTCAGAGGAGACAAGCTCCTGAGCTCAGTCCATTCTGACTAATAGTCGAGACTCGAGGTTTCTATGGAACATTATTTGACGGGTGTAACATGCTAGCAGAGACTCTCACTTCTCCTGGACACTTGATCTCGTCCCATATTGTATTTACAGTAGTTCCGATCCGATCTTCTTGTCTGCTTATGATTACTGATGAAATAAGGTATTTTGCAATAAAATCGTCGTTTTCTTTTCTTGTTTGTTTCCCAAAAGAATGAAAGAAAAAAAGAGGAGTTACTGGCTCAGTTATGTGGCAGAAGTCACCATGGAGCTATACAATACATGAATAAAAATAATATACTAGCACATATAACACATTACAAAAATATTTGATTGTAGTGCAATTACGATACCGACTAAGGACGGTCATTTAATTTGACAAAAGACAAACAAATGGTGTGGTTAACAAGTGTACGGGCCCACCATCCCACTCACCGTAACAGCAGAACAATCAAACGACGTACATTTAAAAATTTATAAATAATCTTCCATGTTAAGAACAAGGGTCAACAGGTATCGCATATTGAGAGGTCATAAAAATATAAACACGCAAGGTATTGTAAAACACAATATAATATAAAAATATATGCGACATCAACATGATAAACCGTGCTCTGCCAGTTTGAAAGCGAACTAAGACCCTAGATCTGTAGGAGTCCCGACTAACAGTCAGAGGGGACGAGGTTCAGGACCATGTCTCCTCTGAAAGAGGTTTGGAAAAGGCCCGTCATATAGTCCCCACCGCCCTGTTAGTAAGCGTGCAACGTTCAAGTAAAAGTCTGCATAAGGCTGTAGAAGGGCCAAATACAAGACCTATAGTCTTTTTGATGATCTCAATGTGATATGTTCGATTTAGAAGACGTTTGACTATTTTATTACATGATAGAATAACGTTATCGGAGCCTTTTACTTTCCTTAGTTTATAAACGAGATCACCGTAAAAATAAGGATGGGAAATTCCATTGGATACATACTGTTGAAAAGAAATATTTCCAAATTTAGATAGAAGTTCTGAATAAGATTTGAAGAATTTGCCGAATGTTTTTCTTAGCTTGTGATATCTGTAACTCTGAGTTAAAAGTTTAGTAGTAATATGCAAATTTCGTTTATGAAAGTCCAAAACATTGGTGCAGCCTCTGACATATCAAAGAAAAGAAAACAACGATTTTATTGCGAAATACCATCTTTCATCAGTAATCATGAGCAGACAAGAAGATCACTTTCATTGACAAATGTTGTGACAATAAATGAAAACTATGGATTAGTCATACTCAGTACAGGTTTGAAAAGGTGAGTCATTTTTGTTTAATATAAGATAATGTTTCATTTCATTTGATTACAGGTATTTGTAGAGATTTCAGAAGGGGATTATATGAAAGTCAAGTTAATTAGGTTGAAGCATCCCAAGAAACACAGATTGAGCAGGTACATTTTATATAATATTACATACATTGTATCACCAATTTACCTGCTAAGCTTGCACATGTAAATAATTAGAGTGTTCTAAATTAGTGCCCCCCCCCCTCCTTAGTTTATATAATTGTTCGAACAAATACACAAGTTGAGATCTGACGGAAGCAAATAACACTGAGTAAAAAGAATAATTTTATGTTCGCTGTTTACATCTTCTTCAACAGATCTGTATTTCCTTTCCTATGAGCAAATGTGTTTACCTTTGTGATAAAAATAACATTCCACTCTTAACACGTATTCATATTACATAAATCAAATAAAATGTTTAAATTCTATGTACTGCAGACGTTCGCAATACATCAATATCATTTGTAAAAATTAAACATCAACAAATGACTTTTACTTCCTCCAATATGGAGAGTGTTCATGGGGAATCCCCTTTTTCTAAAATTTAATGCAGTTTTCAGAGATGTTTTCCAATAATTTTGAGGAGTTTTTCAAATAGCCCCAAAAATATTATAACATTTTTGAAAAATACAGAAAGATATTTTTCCACCACATATTTTACTTTTCCATGGTATCCCTGAGTTGCTTCACATTTTATGTTCATATTACGTATGGAAGCGGTATGAAAATAACAAAAAAATCGAACTATGTAACATAATACAAGAAAAAACTTCGTGAAAACTGCTTATAACATTTAAAAGTTATTTAACTGTTATGTTCAGAGATATAATTCACCCGGGTAATCAACTTCATTAATAAAATTTGCCTTTAAGCCTAAAACACAAATAATAGTATAAATCCAGAATTGAACCTTGGTTGCCATGGTAACGATACACTAAACAATATGACACCTGTAGATTTTTTTTTCATATTTCACCACAACAATCATCGTCAGAAAGTTTCAGTTAAATTGGCAACTATTCGTGCCCACCTAAGGTTTGATGATTACAGATAATTGGTAATAAATCTTTTAATGCCTGATTGTGCTGCTTTTGTGGTGAGTGGGTAGGTGGACGCCAGTAAACCGGTTAACCACATCAGTTGAGTGACGTTTGTTACTTCGATTGACCGTCCTAAGTCGGTATCGTAACCGCAGCACAATCGAATATTTTTGTAATGTCGTTCCGTGTATATTCTACTATTATCATTTTTTGTATGCAGGTCCTTAGTGATTTGTGTCATACAGCCTAGTCAGATGGCCTCTGTTTTCTCTTTTAGTGTCATAGCCATATGACACCAGTTACTTTGGTATTTTAAATTAAATACTAACATCCATTCCAATACAATGACATGTATTCGTGTAAATATCTATGAAACAATTTATTCAGTATCTTGGCACTTCGTACCGGGTCAATCATGATTCTGCCTTAGTGATGAGATCTAACTAGCTGTCTTCAGCTGTAAACGACTCGTCTGGGCCTTGTGTTGTAATTTAGCGGAATCATGTTAAAAATTACCATCTATCCTGACTTTTGATATTTACTTGTCCTTACTGTGGATTATAAGCCTATGTATGCCATTGAGAAAGTGTAATGTTCCAGGAAAAATCTTCAAGATAATATTTTCAAGAAATATTCTATTAGTATGTAATAATTACTGTACCACTTGCCTTTAATAAGAACATTGAATATGCTGATAACCCCAGATACACTTGGGAGAAGATTTTGTATTTCTGTGTTTAAACGAAAGAAAAAAAACCCTCTTGTACTTTTCTGAATTTCCTAAGGATTCTAGAGTAAGTTATATTCAACAATTTGTGCTTGTCGTTGTGTTTATATGTAAACAAACCTTTATGTAAATCAATAATTTTATTCAAAGGACCTAAATAAGACAATTCTAAAATAAATATGCTCAAATGTGTTTTAATAAATTTTCAGAAAAAGATTTATAGTATGCCGGCATGTAACAAGACTACTGCTACACGACTGGCTGCATCTAGTTCGAGAAAAAGCCAAAGAAAAATAAAATTGCAGCATTACACAAGTATTCCATTAAACTCATATCCATTATTTGGTTAATTTGTGTTTCACGTCTCTTTCAGTTTTGTTTTCAGTGATTTTCCAACATGGAAAAATAAGGTTAACCACCTGTTAGTCATACTCAAACAGATAAAATTTCAGAGCCTGCACAGACGGACAGAACATCGTTTACTTATGTTTATGTCTCCTAACTTAGTTTCGAAACTAGCATTTTATTCCATAAAACGTTTCGTGTTTTATAATCTTTATGTCCTCTAGTCTTGAAAAATCCGTCGATCCTTGTTCCATTTATCGCGGAGTTTTTAAATGAATGCTATTTGATTGCGCTCCTTTTGGTAAAGATAAGTTTGGCGCCCGTTAACCGGTTGACTATACCAATTCAGAGATGTTTGTTACTTTGTAAGACATAGGTATTATTATACCCTTTATCCTCATGTTATGTGATTGTTACACTTTTCACACAGTGTTTGTTCACATTCATGTATATATACAGTGCTGTATTATATTGTTTCGACTGTATGTCAGAGTATTCACGGCTAGTGTGGGTAACAAACAGGAAACGCTCACCCCTTCCGGGCACTTGGTCTCACCTTTGAATTTCAGGAGCCTTGACCGTCTGACTGTGAGTCGATAGTCCTTAAGTGTACCTCGTTTTCACATGAGCAGAGAACTGTTGAATTATGTTGATTGCAATAACTTTGTCACATAGATTTTATCCTATAACAGTCTTCGTGCATATATTCTAAGACTTTTCAGTTCATTCTTATTTACTCTGCATACTATTGAGTCAAATTCATTTTTACTTAAATTCATGGTTTTCCATGACGTATATGTTTATTTAAATATTCTTATTTGAATCTCCTTTCCAACATTCTATCCTATTTATAAATATACTATTTAAGAGGGATGTTATTCTGACATCCCTTAAGGAAAATACAAATTCTGTACTGAAAGGAAAAGATAAAGGCATCCTCCACAGTTCTATTACAGACAGAAGTCATCAGAGAATTGCAAGGTTATAATGTAATAAATTGGAGGAAAAAGAATAATATTGACATCACAAGAACTTCCATTAATGTGCAGTTGCGATACCAATTTTGAGCATTGGCAGTAGTCATTCCATTCGTGTTGTTAACCAGTTTACTAGTCCATATTTCCACTTACCACAAAAATAATATAATCAACGAGGATACATTCAAATTAATTAGCCTCCATATAGGAAGCAAGTATCACAAAGTTTCTCAAGTTGAGAGGTCATAAGAATATAAAAATGTATAGTAATGAAGAGTAAGACCAAAAAATCAAAATTATGTAAATGAACATCTTATCTTACTAGATTTCAGAACTATTGTTATAAAGTATCTACTTGAAATCGTTGATAAATTAATGAAGATGAGAATTTCTAAAATCTAAATGTGTAGGATATATGGATACCAGTGTACCCGTGGAAATTCACGAATGATACATATCTTATCTTCGGACCAAATATCAGCATCGTTGCATGAAATTATAGTTATGTCAACTTTTGTTCAAATTATCATTGGGATAATTCAGAACTTAACAGTGATGATTGATGGCAGATTACATCGTAAAGCTGATTTGATTATTCTGTCTTGCTGCTTACTAAGCACGGTAGCATTACAGTCTGCTTCCAGTGGAGAATTCTCTTCTGTTTTATAAGTACTTAAATACCGAGTCGGTGGTTTTGTTGTCAGATAATTTTTGCATTTTACGAACAACTTGTCCACTAGGTTGAAGTGTCTCTTGCAACTTTTCAGTCGTTGAATGCATGGTGTCCAAAGGTAGCGCTCATTCCGTCAATGGGCGTCAGTATATCTCTCCGTCTGTATGTTTAGTCTTTTTATACTGTCTACATCTTCTTACAGTATTCCGCAATTTTTAACGGTAGCGGTGTCAACTAAGGTCAACCTCGCTCTCATGTATAATGAATACTAACTGAAAGTCACATCAAAATATCGTCACAATATGAAAGAACAGTCAAACCTACCTTGACATTTGATTGGGGGCTACCTGAAAGGTGGCTGTATGAAAACATTATGCTTCCTCACTAAGCATAGTACCTCGATATTTAATCATTGATACTTTATCTATTTATATTTTTAATGAAAATCTTACATACCAATTCGATTTCCACAACTCGGATTCCAAATAACAAGACAATACATATGTGTAAAGATAACACAATCACTTAAATGCCTTTTCAGCCATTTAGTTATGTGTTTATTATTGCATTTTGACTGATATTATACATTACGAATGCAAGTCTGCATATCAGTGTAAAATAAATAAAATGAAATATCGTAATTAGTATTTAATGTCCCATGCATTGTGATTAACAGTGTGGTGGACACTCTGTGACGGGCCTTGTCCAACCTTTTCAGAGATGATAAGCTCCTGAGCCTAGTCCATTCTGACTGATAGTGGAGACTCGAGGTTTCTATGAACAGTTTGACGGGTGTAGCATGCTAGCAGAGACTCTCACTTCTCCTGACACCTGATCTTATCTCATATCACATATACAGGAGTTCTGTTTTAAGCCATCTCCATTGTATTTTTAACATATTAATGATTTTGAATACCGGACAGCGTATGTTAATCTTCTAAATGCATACTTTTATTTTTTCTAAAAATATTTAAAAAAAATGCATGTGCATCATTCTTATATTGCATTGAAGTTAATTCCCTTATATGTATCGAAGCTATTTATTCCACAAGTTACACTATCTAACTACATGATGCCCCTCTACACGCTTACAGCGACCACCAAGGACATGTAAAACAAACCAGCCAAGAGAACTTCGAATAAAAGGGAAAAAAAAAAGTGAGTTACTGGCAGAAGTCACCATGGAGCTATACAATACATGAATATAAATAATATAATAGAACATTTAACACATTACAAAATTAATTGATTGTAGTGCAATTACGATACCGACTTAGGACGGTCATTTAATTTTACAAAAGCCAAACAAATGGTGTGGTTAACCGGTTTACGGGCCCACCTTCCCACTCACCGTAACATCAGAACAATCAAAGGACGTACATTTAAAAATTTATAAATAATATTCCATGTAAAGAACAAGGGTCAACAGGTCAAAATGCACTTAAGTTTGAAGTCCTATCACTGAATTGTTTCCGAGTATTGTCCAATAATTGTTTCAGTAGTATGATGTATAGTTAATCGAGCTTGACATATAGAGAGTTAGAAATGTATTTGTGGTTTCATTGAATATGTACTGGATTAGTGTATCCATCATTTGAACTGTGAACTAATGATGGAAATCTAAAAAAGTAAATAGCCATTTATAGCCCTTTTTTCCAGTATATATTAGAATATCAAGATCCCTACTGTCGTAATTTTAATCATGAAACTTAAATCTAACGCATTTTGCTACAAACACTACATATGTTTTCAAGTCCAGGATCGATACCTCGTGATGCATGACATGATAAAATTCAGTGTTAGGAACTCTGATATCTCAAGGGCGGGTATCATAATCCAGTCAATATGCCATATCTTATCGGTGCTCTTCATTCATATGAAATTATCTTAAGTAGTACAGATAGATTATAAACATAGATAGGGCTGGTAATATGCATTTCATATAACTTAGATGAAGTGTCGCAAAATGATAATACGTGCATGTTACAGATAAAAGATCAGTATTAGATGTACCATGTACCAATTTTTATTAATAGTGCTGATAAGTAAGATGACACAACAGCCAATTCACAAATTTGATGTAAAATTAAGAAGTCGGGCACTCACGGACACTTTGGTCACCTTGATGACAGATTAAGTGACCATAAAGGGGAAATATCCACTATGAGAATGAGGTTCTCCTGTGGCCCTGATAACCGTACAGCTTGCACCGGTCGCAACAAAATACCATTTCATTTCAACACACACGCACACACACATATATATATATATATATATATATATATATATATATATGTGTGTGTGTGTGTGTGTGTGTGTTGAAATGAAATGGTATTTTATATATATATATATATATATATATATATATATATATATATATATATATATATATATATATATATATATATCTATATATATACAGCGTGCTCCAAATGAGATCCTCGTCCTTGAACCAAACAAATGAGGACTACATTTAAGTCTTTAAAAACTGTAAAAAAAAATATTGTCCCACTCGAAAGATTTTTTGTCAGGAGAATATTAGGACCCAAATTTACAATATTCTTCATCTTAAATTGATATTCTTCTCCATGACTGTTAACCATATAAATGAGGATATTGGAAACATGCAAATGAGGTCTATTAACCGAAAGAGCAAAACTAAAGTGTAAAATACAGTTTTGATAACAAAGACACAAACTATATAATTTTAGTGACTTGTGTCAGAACATTTAACTTTAAAATTGAACCACTGCGGTGCTTAATAAATAACAACTGCAAGGGTCTTTATTTTGGATGTGTGTAACAGCTGCAAGGGTCTTCATTTTGGTGTGTGTAAAAACTGCTGGGGCCCTCATTTTGGTGTGTGTAACAGTTTGTATTGAATGGCAAAGTACTTCCTTTGTCAAAAGTTAATTTAAAACATTCAAGCTTACAACATGTCATTCTCAAAGGAAACTAAGAATTATAGATTATATACTTGCTTTGATTTCTGCTATTTATCTACGCCAAAATTGTTCTAAAGGGTAATCTTTCACAAGGTTTATTTTATAGCAGATAAGGTTGTAAGGGATTATCATATTGAGAACCAGTACTGTAGAACATATCTTGCCCCCATCCACATCAATGCAGAAAAGACGTGGTTATTATTGGATTCCTAGGCGCTACCTCCGTTAGTATTTTGTGGTACCTTTTCGTATCTACTTCCTTTAACTATGTGATGCAGGAGAATAATATTCTATCGGTCCCTGTATGTCCACTGGGTTATTTTGTTGTTAGTGCCATAGTCATGTGACACCAGTTACCCTGGTATTTTACACTGAATTAAGAGAATAATAATATCTAATCTAATACAATGCCATGTAATCGTGTAAATATCGATGAAATAACGTATTCGGTATCTTGGCACTTCGTAACCGGTTTCAGCTGTGAACGAGTCGTCTGGGTCTTGTGTTGTAATTAGCTGAATCATGTCAAAAATTGCCATATATCGCAACTTTTGATATTTGTTTCCTGTTCTTAGTTTGGATTAAATGCCACTGTATTCTATTGAGAAAGTGTAAGGTTCACCTATTTTTATTTCCAGGAAGGTTTCCAAGATATTATTTTCAAGAAATATTCAAATAGTATGTAATATTTACTATAACACTTGCTTTTTATAGGAACTTGAAATATACTGATAACCCCAGATACACTTGGAAAAAAGATTTGTATTTCCGTGTTCAAAACCCCGGTAGTACTTTTCTGAATTTGCTTAGGATTGTAGAGTAAATTAGACTCAACAATTTGTGTTTGTCATTTTGTTTGTATGTAAACAAACCTTTAAGTCAGTCAATAATTTTACTTTAAAGACCTAAATAATACAATTCTCTAATAAATCTGCTCAAATGTGTTTTAGTAGATTTGTAGAAAAACTTTATGCATTATTATTCCTGTTGCAACATTTCAATTTAGTAACTTACCCTAAATTCATAGTATGCCGGCATGTGACCGAAATACTACAACACGATTGGCTGTATTCAGTTCGAGAAAAATCCAAAGAAAAATAAATTGCAGCATTAAACATGTATTCCATTAAACCAATATTCATCAGTTGGTTAAATGTGTTTTACGTCCCTTTCAATTTTTTCAGTGATATTGCAACATGGAAACTGGAGGTAACTCCCCCGTTAGTCATAATCCTACAGATAAAAAATCAGAGCTCGCTTACAAACAGGGAGAATATGATTTACTTATGTTTATGTCTCGTAACATAGTTTTGATACTAGTAATTGCATAAAATGTTTTGTGTTTTATAAGTTTTATGTCCTCTAGTCTTGAAAAATCCGTTGATCCTTGTTCTATATATCGAGGATTTTCAAATGATTGTCATTTCATTGCGCTGCTTTAATGGTGAGTGGTAAGTGGGTGGGGGCCCTTAAACCGGTTAACCACACCAATTCAGAGATATTTGTTACTTTAATTGATCGTCCTGAATCAGTATCTTAACTGCAGTACAACTGAACTTTTTGTATATTTTACGATTACCATGTGTATGTGCATGTCATTAGTGATTTGTGTCATACCGCTTAGCCAGATTTCTTCTGATGTCTTTAAGAACTGGAAATTGATTATGTAACCTAGATATTCTGCTCTCAACCTTAATTTTATAGACATATAATTACACTGTCTCACAAACGTAACGTAAATGCAAGACAATGTAATAACCGGAGTGGGTAAAAGCTTCTGATACGTCTCATTTTTAAACGAAGATGTTTTATATTGGAACTCATGTAGCCTTACGTATATTATTTTTTAGTTTGACCAGCAGGTCTTGGGCCCTGGTGGAAACCGAGTACGGAGAGTTGACGTCAGGAACCACGACCCTCTAACTGTGAGTCGGGAGTCCTGCTCGTTTTCACATGAGCAGAGAAGAGTTGACTTATGTTGATTGCAATAACTTGCAATATTCATTTAGATTTTATCCTATAAGACTCTTCGTGCATATTTTTTCAGTTCATTCCTATTCACTCAGCACACAATCGAGTCAAATTCAGTTTTACTTGCATACATGGTTTTCCATGATGTGTATGTTCAATATTGTATTGTATTTTAGATATCTCTATTTCAATTTCCTTCAGAGAATTTTATCCAATTTATAAATATACTATATAAGAGGGATGTTATTCTGATATCCCTTAAGGAAAATAGAAATTCTTTACTGAAAGGAACAAATAATGGCATCATACAGTATCGTATTACAGGCAGAAGTCACAAGAGAATTGCAAGGTTAAAATGTAATAAATTGAGGGGAAAAGAATAATATAGACATCACAATAACTTCGAGTGATGTGTAGCTGCGATACCAACTTTGAGCAGTGATAGTAGTCATTCCACTGGTGTTGTTAACTGGTTTACTAGTCCATGTTTCCACTCACCACAAAATAGTATAATCAGAGAGCATATATGACAATACAGTAACCTCCATATAGGTAGCTAGTAGCACAAAGTTTCTCAAGTTGAGAGGTCATAACAATATTTAAAAAATATAGTAATAAAGAGTAAGACCAAGAAATCAAAATTAGTGAAATTAACAAGAACATGAGTAAAACGTTAGTTTCAAATCTGGAAGAGTGTTCACACTGATCTGCATATTTACCATATGTTTATTACTTTTATATTGATTTGTCCATGTAAGGAAGTCATACATGTAAATTTATTCCTTGTTTTATTACAATCTTATTTGTGCCGAGGGCCAGATTAAATAGTTAGTTTTTCTGTTCATGAAATCATTTTATATTGCACAACAAGTATATTCAGATCAGTGTTCACACTGATCTGCATATTTACCATATGTTTATTACTTTTATATTGATTTGTCCATGTAAGGAAGTCATAAATGTAAATTTATTCCTTGTTTTATTGCAATCTTATTTGTGTCGAGGGCCAGATTAAATAGTTAGTTTTCTGTTCATGAAATCATTTTATATTGCACAACAAGTATATACATGCATACATGGTAGATTCCTTTTCATATTTCCTGGTTTTTCTGGGAATCACTGTCACATGTACAACGTTTGTCTTATCTTATTAGCTTTGCTTTCAGAATTATTGTTCTAAAGTCTCTACATAAAATATTTGATAAATTAATGATGTTGAGGATTTATTAAATCTAAATGTGTAGGATCTTAGCACACCTCTGTACACGTTGGAATCCACGAACGATACATGTCTTACCTTAGGACCAAATATCAGCATCGTTGCATGAAGTTATAGTTATGTCAATTTTTTTTCAAATTATCCTTGGGATATCTCATACGATGTAGACCACTATGTCAGTTCTCAAAAGATAAACGTATCATTGTTCCTAAGTAATTCAGAACCTAACAGTGATGATTGATGGCAGTTTACATCTTAAAGCTCATTTGTTTATTTTGTCTTGCTGCTTACTTAGCATGCAAGCATTGCAGTCTGCTGTCAATGGAGAATTGTCTTGTTGTTGGATTTATTTTATAAGAACTCGAATACCGAGTCGGTGGTTTTGTTGTCAGATGATATTGCATTTTACGAGGATAGTCTTTACTAGTTTGAAGTGTTTCAGTCGATGAATGCATGGTGCCCTAACGTAACGCTTATTTGATCATTGGGTGTCTGTATATCTCTTTGTCTGTATGTTTAGTCTTTTTTATACTGTCTACATCATCGTACAGCTGCTCTCCTAACCAAAAAGCCGAAATGTGCCGAAAACTTTCAACGGGAACGGAGTCGATGTAGGTCAACCTCTCTCTCATGTGTAATGAATACTAAATGAAAGTCAGATCAAAATATCGTCACCATATGAAAGAACAGTCAAATCTACAAACCGTGACATTTGACTGGCGGCTACCTGAAAGGACCGTCAACGTGGCTTTATGAAAACAGTATCCTTCCTCACTACGCATAGTACTTCGATGTTTAACAATATTTAACATTTTCAGAACTCCAAGTCAAAATAACATGACAATACATATATGTGTAAATATACACAATCATTTAAATGCCTTTTCAGCCATTTAGTTATGTGTCCATTATTGCATTTTGACTGATATTATACATTACGAATGCAAGTCTGGATATCAATGTATAATAAATAAAATAAAAAATATAGTAATTAGTATTTAATATTCCATGCCTGGTGATCAACAGAGCGTTGGGCACTATGTGACGGGCCTTGTCCACCCATTTCAGAGGAGACAGGTCTTGAGCCTAGTCCATTCTGACTGATAGTCGAGACTCTAGGTTTCTATAGAACATTATTTGATGGGTGTAGCATGCTAGCAGAGACTCTTACTTCTCCTGGATCTCATCCCATATTGCATATACAGTAGTTCTATTTTAAACCATTTCCATGGAAATGCAATTTTAATAACTGTGGTTATTGGACATCGTATGTTACTCTTCTAAATGCATACTTAATGTCTTTTTTCAAAAAATTAATATAAAATTATATATGTGTATGATGTTCAAATTGCATTCAAATTAAGTCCCTAATATATAACGACGCTATTTCATTCTACATATTACACTATCTAACTACATGATGCTCATCTACAGTCTAACAGCGACCATCAAGGACACATAAAACAAACTAGCCCGGAGATCTTCGAATAAAAAAACACTTGAAGTCTTGTCACATTTTAGTTTAAGAGTATTGTCCAAAAATTGTTTCAATAGTATCGTGTATAGTTAATTGGACTTGACATATGGAAATGTATTTCAGTTTTGATTGAATCTTTTTTGGACAAGTCTATCCATCATTTGAACTGTGAACCGATTACGGAAATCTAAAAAGTAAAAAGTCATTGCTATTTAGATTTAAAAGGTATATTTGTTCTATATTTATTATGACCACTAGGCAAGTGTCACTGCTGGTGGACTGATAGTTCCGAGGACATCATAAGTCTAGTTTTCAGTGCTTTGTATTGACCTTAATATATACTTCAAATTTTCAGTCAACAAATTAAGTAAATCACTCTAAACCTATGGATTATCTCCCTCATACATGGCTCTATAGCTCTGTCCTTAGATAGATTCTTTGGTTCATTTTTCGGTCATTTTGGTTTCAACACTACTCTTCAAATATTTAAATATCTTGAGAATTCCAATCATTAGACCACAAGCATCACTGAAGAAACATAAGCTGTCAAAATGGACATCTTGTGCACAAAATTGAAAGGTATATATCTTCTATATTTATATATATATAAAAATATTTTTTCATTATTATTTTTAAAAGATCACTACTGTTGTAATTTAAATCATGATATCATGATACATAAACCTGACATATTTTCATACAAATGCTGTATATGTTTTTTTTTTCTAGGTCCCAGAACGACACCTCGTGATGCACGATATGGTAAAATTCTGCGTTCGGAACTATGAACTCTTAGAGGCGGGTAGCCTAATTCAGTCAATATGCTATATCTTATCGGGGCTCTTCAGTCATATGACATTATCTTATGTAGTAGAGATAGATTATAAACATAGATAGGGCTAATAATATGCATTTCATATATCTTAGATGAGAAGTGGCAAGGTGATATTAGGTGAATGTTTATTTGATGTTACAGATAAAAGTTCGGTATTAAATATACTGTGTGCCAGTTTTGATCAACATGCAATTTACAAATTTAGATGTTTAATGCAATATTTAGAAGAGGAGCACTCACGGAGACCCTCATCGCCGTAGTAACAGATTCGATATTTCCTATCAGACTTAGGTTTTTCCGGTAGCCCTGATAACCGTACAGTTTGCACCTGTCGCAACAATGACTATGCTAATAATAAACAAAAATAACCCAATAAATGAAGATCCGAAATGAACTTCAAAATACCATCTACAATGCACACACACACACCTACACACACAACCGATCTATTATTATTATTATTATTATTATTGTTATTATTATTATTATTATTATTATCATTATTGATAATATTGTTGTTGATGTTGATATTATTATTATTATTATTACTTTTTTCCATTTGAAAAGACCATAATTCCTTTAATTCCATGAATTACACATTCGGAAAATAAATAAGCTGACACAAATCAATGCATTGTGGCATCACACAGAGCAAATACGTCCTATACAGTTACTTACAAAACGTCTGTTGTAGTTCTGTCTGTTAAAATAACTCAGTCTGTTGAAATAACTTTGTTGCATTAAATGTGTCTGTTGTATTAGTTATGTTACGCGTTACACATACTTCTCGGCAGCTTTTTACCAATTTGCCGTACTCTTTATATGTTATCTTAAGCAACTATGCAAGGCAAAACCAAAAATAACCCAATAAATGAAGATCCGAAGTGAACTACTTCAAAATACCGTCATACCATTTACAATGTACACACACGCACACACACACACACACACACACACACACACACAACCGATTAATTATTATTATTATTATAATTATTATTATTATTATTATTATTATTATTATTATTATTATTATTATTATTATCATCATCATTATTATTATCCTGACGCAAATCAATACATTGTTGTATCACACAGAGCAAATACGTCCTATACAGTTACTTACAAAACGTCTGTTATAGTTCTGTCTGTTAAAATAACTCTCTCTGTTATAATAACTCTGTTGTAATAACTCTGTTGCGTTAAATACATGTATGTCTGTTGTATTAGTTATGTCACGCGTTACACATACTTCTCTTCAGCTTTTTACCAATTTGCCGTACTCTTTATATGTTATATTAAGCTTACTGGCATTTTTGACGGCATTATGTGGACAGCGATTAAAGCATGCGTCTTCAATTTGGAATTTCCGTTTTCATGATAATTCAATACTACACTATACTCACAACGGGTATTTCAAAAACAATCTTTGCAACCCTGTTTTAATGGACCCATGAAACTAAGAGGTGAGACCAGGTACACGGGAGGAGTGAACGTCTCCTGTTTGGCTAACCGCACCCGCCTTGAATGCCCTTAGATACAGACGAACCATATTATTTGATTGAAACTTTCTACAAATACAACTAAGGAAAACTTTGGGCAAGAACGAAGACTATCTTAAAATTGTATTGCTGATTGCAAAGCACATTCAAGATCCATTAAAAGCACACGCCTTAAGGAGAGGTTTGCACTTTCCAACAAACAAAACTATTCAAATATTATACTTAAAGCAGATACGACAAAAGACAGAAAGGAATCCTCTTTCAAATGATGAGATTTTACTGAAAATTGACCGTTCCATTTCTGTGCAGAACTAGGGCAAAAATATGATACATTATAATTTTATCATAATTTATGTATTTGTTCTTTTCTTATCCACTTGTATCAAAGTTATGAGATTCGTATATCCAAAAGTATCCAAATTATTTCATTATATCAATTCAACACAATATTAAATCATATTAAGTATTGATGTACACTATCATGAAAAAATATGTCATTTTCACTCAACTGTTTTAAGATGAAATGGTTACCATGGCAACAAAACTTATAAAAATGTCTCTTTACACATCCTACATTGTTGTCAAAATTAATGTTAGAAAGACTTGTTACTGTGATTAGCATTAGCTAGTAAAATCTAAGTGTCTCCAAATTCGTTTCCATGGAAATATTATATGAATAGCCACTTTGTAAATCAATAGAAATTACATTTTGCAACATTTTAAGTAAACTTGAGACATTTACATGTATATGTTGTCCTTTGAAAGCATTGTAAATCTGCATGTTCAAATGTATACATAATACTGCACTGACATTTCCACATATGCTGTGATTTGATTGTTGATAAGAATCTAATCAGTATGATAGGGACAGACAACATTATTTCCACCCCATCCTCCATTGTCGAACTTCCCACTTCAAAGAATTTAAACTGTATTTTGATTACATATTATATTCTGTTTATAAGTAATTTTTGGGTCAACATTTTATTTCATCCCATTATATATATACATACACTGTTAAGGGCACAGTTACACCCTAGTCTGGCTTAGACCATCAAAATGCACTCTCCTTATTGATATTCATGATGCGTCGTTCACGTGACCTAATTTGCATAAAATCTTCACCATGTTTACGAGACATCGGCGTGTGTATTAACGAGATTATAAGAAAATATATTCTGAGAAGAATTATTACGAAGACGGCAATCTTGTCAATTTATAAATGATGTAGTATTGATAATTATAGAGGGCACTATACGCTGACCTGCCTTTGCTACCTGTCTACCTGTCAAGGAAACACTCTGAGTTGCCTGCAGCTGCCGCCTACGATATAAACTCCTGTTTTTGTAAATTGAAGCTATTGATATTATATCATAAAGTGGTACTAAAACATTCTATTATATATACATTTTCAAATTATGCAGCAAAGCAACTTTAGAAATAAACAGCGAAGGACCTTCGAGTACGGCGAAGCCAGCGCCAGTGAGCCGCCTATCGGTTTATATGAAGCGTTAAACAAAAGCAAAATAAAGAACCATGCATATCTGCATACGTGACGAACTTTATGTGTCATAACTGACCTAGATTTTTTGGAAAGGGTTGCAAACATGACGCACACATATGTTACGTAATATGGTAAATGAAATTATTGGCATTTTGAATTTTGTGACATTGGAGAATAGGCATCACTTACATATTTGAACATCATGGGAACCTTCAAATTCAGAAAAAAAAATGTCCAAATGCATAGAAGAATATTATTTTCATTGAACATTGTTCTGCTGGCGGTATGCCCGGAAATGTGTAGGTCAACAAAAAAGGTAAAAAGGCTCTTGAAATTGACAAAATTGCTGTTTTCGGCAAGTTTTTCTTCATTTTGTATGGAAGTGTATGCAATTTTAGACTCGTATTTCAAACTATTTTGGGAACCGTGAATATTTCATGAAACATATTGCTGTATAGTAGAGATGATGGATAAATTCAAAGCACAAGTCCAAAAATCATAAAACCAGAGGACATACAAAATCAGTGAAAATGAAAAACAAATGGAAATAACAAAATATGTCTACTTGAAGAGCATATGTGAACCCCTGTGATGGAGTGAGATCAGGTGCCCGGGGAGACTGAGAATCTCCTGCTTGCTAGCAACACCCGTCACATTTACCCATTAGAAAGAGTCAGATCGTGTAAATTCCATATGTATTTATATATGGAGAAGTCTAAGTAGGTAACCTTCTAGTATAGAAGGTGTCAAATCTCTGTAAAATGATCGGAATCGGTCTAAGTCCAGAATATCATTTAAAAGTCTGGATAACGAGATATCATATGGAGTAATAAGAGTCTCGTAACGACCATAGAATTTCCTCAGTGACGTTGCTAGTCTAGCACATATATATAACCCTGGTTGAGCAGCTTAACTAAAAGTCGCCCAGCCCTCAGAATAAAGTCACTGTAATTTGAACATGCTCTGGAATAACGTATTAACTGAGATATGAATACGCCGTATGCGGGCGATGATGGAATATTACTACGTATGAAAGGAAAGTTTGTGATAGCGAAATTGAAATCGTCACGTTTGTCATAGAGTGAGGTGTTCAATTGACCATTAATGTCGAAAGACAACATAATATCTGAATACGAAGTAGAATTACTACTTTTTGTGGTTTCTTTGACCTCAAGTTCACTTGGATAGATGATGCTAAGGTAATCCGCGAATGAAGGTTTATTAATTGAAAGCAGGTCATCTATATATCTGTAAGTAAAATTGAAGCCAAGAGCCAATTGTTTTTTTTTTCCTTGCGAAAGCAAAGACTGAATGAATTCAGCTTCGTATGAGTAAAGGAATATGTCAGCCAGAAGCGGAGCACAGTTAGTGCCCATTGGAATGCCGACAATTTGTTGAAAAACCTTACCTCCAAACACCACAAAAATGTTATCGAGAAGAAAGTTCAACACCTGGATGACAGCTGTTTCAGTGTATTTATTTTTGGAATCAGAATTTTCCCTAACAAAGTAAGTTTTATCGTGGCCTATTACTATATACTTGAATTTGCGGCTTCGGTTTTTACTAGTGAATGCATTTTGAATAATTTCCGCTAATCTGTCGTTTAATTTCTGATGAGGGATCGTTGTGTAAAGAGTTGAAAAGTCAAAAGACTTGATAGAGTGAATTTTAGTAAAACTTTTTGATTTTAGATTTTCTAACAACTCTTTTGAATTTTTAAGGATCCACATTTGATTAATTCCACTTCTGGAATATACTGTTTCGCAATATCTATGAAGGCCAGATTTAATTTCTGATAATATTTTTGTGAGTAGCATCGATACAGATTTTGTGGATGAATAGTGTATGAATATCTGACTATATTCAATAACTATATATGATTCCCGGACGGCGGAAGGTAGAAATATCTTGGAGTAGTCGCTGTATAAGAGGATTATTTTTTTATTTTGTAAGAAAGTTTATAGTACTGATATCAATGGTAGACTTTGGCGCCATTTATGCAAATGAGAGTGGCAGGATTTCTCCGTATGCGGTATATGTCGCATTGTCGTATGTTTACAAGTTGTCACTGTTACATGTGACATGATGTGTATAACGCATCAATTTCGGTCTTATGAATTCAATCGCTCAACAGATCCGCATTGAGGTACAGCGCCATCTTGCATTTTAATACGAGTTATCTCCCTGTGCATGCAAACCTTACCTTAAGGATCGCTTGGTATGTATACATATACATATATTTGTATACTAAAAATAAACGTACACATACAAAGCGATCCTAAGGCCTATAGGTCCACGAAATTAGCCATCTATTTGGTCCTATATTCATTCAAGAAATAAGAATTAGTCCTAAATTATTCTGATATCCTTAAAATAGAATATGAGTGTTTCAAATGTGCTTGAAGAGGGACTAATTTCAAATATGGGCACAAGTTCCAATTACATAGTTCTGAGACAGAGTCACTTTTCATCTGGCTATAGAATGATATATGAAAGTATAAAAATACAATGATGTTTTGTTTATCTAGACATTGATTACCTATAAAACTGTAAATGTCAATGCTTTTATTTCAAGTGCACCAAGTGTAAATAATTCAATTCCTGTCTAATAGATGTACTTTGTATTTAAAAGATACAAAATGTTAATCTATGTATTAATTAAAAATAAGCTTTACATCTTTATTTTGGAAGGGACTTACTGTGAAGAAATACAAAGAAAGAAACTAGTAAATAAGAAGATACACAACATGGGATAAACAAAACATGAGTGCAGACACATGTCTGTAATGTACATGCAAAAGTATCTCATGACCTTTTAGTCAGCTAATTGCTACACATATTTAACCAAATTATAGTGTATTGTGCACAATGCTTGGTTTGATGGCACGACAATAATAGGAGGTAAAAAAGATGACACATCTAAAAGAATTAAGCTTACAACAGCATTTGAAGTATATTTACAAATGCTACAGTCATATTACTATAAGAAGGCTACATAACAATTCACTGCTTCCAGTGCTATCCCTAGGAGGATCTCAATTAAACACACACAGCCAGTGCATAAATAATGAAGACAGGTCATGACATAGTGATACTTCACAATATAGTGTTAACTGGTTTGTATCAATAACGTTTTTATCTTAATTTATGTTAAATAATAGAGCACATATATTGTGGCATATCACTAAGCAAAGCATTACTGTCCATCTCCATAGCACCATAGGCATGCCATGAAAATAGTAAGGATTCAAGATTAAGCAGTTAAGAAAGCTAGCATGCACATTAAAGGAAATGTCAATGTTACTTACCGTTAGTAACCAGGTGCAAGATCGCAAATTCAGCTCTATTTACACTTTTGATACTTCATAGTATTTACTAGCGAGTTTGTCAGTATTTTGAAGTGTTTTACAGTA